>JBAMJV010009247.1:0-20000 GCA_037951105.1 Echinarachnius parma
TTGTTTCTCTTGATTGGCAAAAACAAACTTTTATTTTTTTCAGATATTCTTCACAAGGAGAATGATAGCTTATCTGTGTCTAAATATGATTCAATTTAACGATTGGGTTTTAGTGAGCGTCGCTCTGAAGAATTGATAAGTTTATTTTGATGCTCAGTTTAATATAATATTCTTCACATCATTATTTTAAAACCAATGAAGGTTTTTTTTGCCACAAAAGTTATACATAAGCACAATCGTATCTACATAAACAAATACGTTTTGCTCGTCGAACACAGCTGCAACTTCTTCTGCATTTCTGTAACGTTATGCTAACGAGGTATCGTTAAATGACCAATTTCGCTGTAATATATGTGCTCCTTACCTTATTCTATTTCAACCATGTTATTTGAAAAGTGGAATTGTCCTCTAAGCTCATCAAGTAGTTCACATTACGATACGTAATGCATTTTTGTAAAATAGTTCGTTTCAGATGTGTTATTTGTATCTTAAACAAAATGTATATGATATAATAAAGAAATGTTTGTGCTCGGGGTGCATTAATGAAAAGGAAAGCAAAAACCGTTGAGGCAAAATTGCAGGATCGAGTATTTTTTATACGCACTTTCTTAGCACAAATGGCATTTGTAATATTAATACTATCAAAACGTTTCCTTCAGGGAATAGAACTAAACTGGTGTTATATAGCAATATTGAAATGTTTCCAATACTGTTCAAGAAGCATCATTACATATTCTGGCCCAGGTTATCGGTCAGACCCCGAAGTTCGTTGGTGTTCTTCCTTTTCTATATATTTGCCGAAATAGTATGAGTAGTTCTTAAATAAAATTTGTGTACGCCCTTGCCTATTGATGACAAATGTTATGTTATTCATGCCTTTAATTTGTTTTGGGGTAACAATTGTATTATCATAGTATTATGAATTAATTACATTATTATTCATAAAGAGAAGCCTTACATTGGTTAATAACCTCTGCTTCTCTCTGTACACTCTGAATACTGTTGCATTGTAATGAATGTTGTTTGTACCCGTGTTTCCTTGTTTTTCGCATTTTAAAATTTGGTTACTCTAGATAATCTGTGAAAAAATACCTTAAGCAATTTGAAATAAAGCAGTTAAATCAAATACAACACCCATGGGCGTATATCTGTCATTGATAGCCAATGATACCGGCAGAGTGGGAGGCGCCGTCATCTGGGTGTTGGGAACATTACTATAATGGAGACACACAATAGTTTATGCAAAAAGTGTGTGTCTTTAAAATAATAAAATAGGGAACTGAGTGATTTTAACAGTGGGTGAACTATAGTCTTTACAGTAGCCAATATGCTAACGTACGCCCCCGGTCAATGTGAACGAGGGCAAATTGGCCCCAAAACGAAAGCTGCCTTTTATAGCAAGGTGTCCACGTACAATAAGAATCAGTACAAAGGGAGGTTTTTTCCCAGTTCCGATTTTTAAAAAGCTTATTTCCTCTTTTCAAAATTCGAGTTGAGTAGGGGTATTGCATGCTAGATGTGAATATTGCACAGAGAGAATAATTTTTGACGTGGTTGTTAGACGTGATGAAAAAATAATTTTCATGTAGAAACGAAGAGCTTAATTTCAACTTTGGAGAAAAGCAGGTTTGTTTACCTATGAGAATATGGAACGAAACATTCCCTATATTGATTGCGCAGTTTGTTAACAGATTTTGATATTAAGATGCAATGATACCGTAAACTCATTATTAATGGAAAATTTATTTTTGGAACTAAGTGTCATTCAATTAAAGATCGAGAATAAAGGGAAACTATATATATTTATCCAGACACATCGTATGGGGATTTGCTTTCTATTTCCAACTTTGCGATTGAGCGGGGGTGTTGTATGCTCGTTGTTATAATTGTACTAAAAGCCTAATTGTGTGGCTTTGTTAAGATGTTGTTGAAAACACCATTCTGTCCAGGAGTTCACGTACAATTAACCCTAAAAAGGCCGGGCTATTTGAGGTCTTCCTACGGCCGGGGGGGGGGGGGCATTATGCCCCCCCCCCCCCCCCTAAGATCTCGGCCGTGGAGCGGCCGATCGCCGTAAAAAATTGCACGCATGATAAGTGAAGTGTATAGAATACAATGGTAATTTTTAAAATTTTTGAAAAATTAATTAATTTGCTTATTTATGGTAATTTATGCAAATAAGTCATGAAATTCATATTTTTACCCATAAATCATATATTTTTCATAATTAAACTCTGGTTTTCACTACATATATTCTTTAGCGCATTTGCAATGATAATACGACAAAAGAAATTGGAAGAGCCCGGTTCTTCCTTATGTTTTCTATTGTTTTGTTAATTTCTTTGTTTTTTAAACTTATGTATTTTATCGTTTTTGTTGTTTATTTTATTTCTAACTATAATTTAACTATTTTGAACCCCAAAACCAACATATAAAATGTAAACAACACCAAATAACTAATGATACACCTCATTTTACGAAAATTGATATTTCCATATGTTTTGTACACAAATCACGAAATTGAGCGATTTTCGGGCTGACATGCATAGACAAAAGGTCACGTGACTTTGTAACGGTAGGTCCGATTTTCAAAATTTTTGTTTTAAAATGTGCCCAAGACCCGAAAGAAAAAAGTCACCAAGCAGCGGCGCGTCATCTTACAGCGCTTTGGAGAAATAACAAAAAATCGCGGAGGGGGGGGGGGGGGCATATTATGGCCCCCCGGCCTTATTAGGGTTAACGATCGGTACAAAGGGAAGCCATTTTTCCCATTAACGATTTTTGGAGTGCTTTCTTCCTCTACTCTACATTCGATTTGAGCGGTGTGTTACTTGCGTGTTGTACACAAGCAACATTGTGTGACAAATATGGATGTTGATGATAACAACATAATATGATGTATGTCCTGCGTCTGTCATGTTCATTTCTTTATTATAAAGTCAACATACAGCATACTACAACAAAATGAAAATGTTCTCGACATGTAAAATACATTAAAACAGATACATAAGCCATCTTTTAACCACAGTATTGTTTTTGCATTTTGCTATTTTAGTACTTCTCATACGTTACTCCTATACACCAATATAAATTGGTAGTGGTATGGGTGTGAAGTCAGTTTGGGGCTTAACTGAACTGTTGATACCACCTAGTAAATCAGGGCCGTTACTAAGTAATATGTCAAATACCAATTATTGATACTTGTAATGTTCATATGTTATATTTGTCCATATTGATATAAGTTTTCTAATAAATACGATTTATTAATATAAACATACAGAACTTGAAATCATCATCATGGAATAACTAGCTACCCCCCCCCCCCCCCTTTACCCCTTCGTAACCCCTACACAAAATGGGCCCGAATACAGTTTGATCTTACTAACGTACCATTTTACCCCATACAATCGGTTGTAACGAGTGTCTTATTTTAGAGGTCGGCTTGGGACTGTATCACCCCAACACTGTAATATAAATGTATGTACATTAGTTGCATGAACTTAATTGCAAGGCAGAGATAATTAAATTTGGGGAGGTTCATCAAGAGACATATTTAAATGGGAAACAGTTAGTTTATCGCATGTACACACGACCCGGGGTAAAACTTACATCCACGTTGGAACTCATAATCATGGGAACCTGTTAGTTTCTATTTTAAACTGCTGAACCTTTTCCTTTGAAAAGGCATACAATTTGTATTACCTTTGAATATTTGATATCGATTGAACAGTTAAAGCACTTGCATAGTTTTGCTTTCATGTTTCATTTGAAGGCTACAAATGGCCTCCCTTAATTTAAGGCCTGTAAAGTATCAGATATTTCCCAAAACGCCATTTGAGAATTCAAACCTGTACCCAAATCATTGTAAAATATGTCCAAATGATGTGTTAAAATGCGTTGAAAAAAAACCCCACTGCTTTCCTGGTTAAAAAGCGAAAATATGAGTCAGCTTTTCAACAAACGTTAATGAGGTTTACGGCCGTTTGTTAACGCCTTTGAGACGAATGATGGATATCGTCATACTAAAGAGGCATTTGAAAAAATATAACCCTATTTTATTCTTCTCTTACCATAGCAAAAAAAAATACAGTATAAGAGAAAGAGGAATCTCCTAGTCATTTTCGTGGAGTTTACCAGCCTCACTTTTATTGTTAAATCTAACTTCGAGATCTTCGTGAACTGACTGCCTGGTAATATCAAAACATTATTAGGATATTGAGCATACTTTCTGAACAAATACGTGGACATGATTGGTGTAACGTTTGAACAAAGAGTATTGATTTGTTTATGACAACATACAAACAAGTATGCCGCAGTGCGCGATAAGGGAATTTTGTGTGTGGACCTACATTGTATTAATAGATTCCCCACTGAATATTGCATTACTCATGGCTGTGATTCCTACATTGTGTTCAACTGGCGACAATCATAGATAATCGTCGTCAGCTTTGATTGTGTCAGTGGAAGAGTGAAAGAGTTTCCTCGACGTTTGGGGCAAATGACGGTGGCGTAGCTATACATATTACTTATTAGGGGGCATAGGGGCACTTGCCCTATATAATTTGGCAAACAATACTAAGCATGAAGTTAAGAATAATTAAATGCAGACAACATAATAATGATAGTAATAATCAAAGCGGTTATATTCATAACGGTATATACGTGAGTCGAATAGCGTTGTACACTATCATAGCCTCACTAGCCCTCTATAAATTGGACAAAACAACGCTAAGCATGAAGTTAGGAATGATTAAATACATAAAACATTAATAAGAATGATAGTAATAATGAAAGCGGTCATATTCATAACACTATGCAAGTGAGAATTATAGAGTTATACACTGTAATGGTTACTGCTGTCAGTTGATACACTCTGCAAACATTCCTGCAATCAAAATTGATACGCTCGTTCTTCAATCGTTCCTCACAACGGAAATGTAATTTGAGATGTTCCAACTAGTTGCCAACCAGGTTCATACATTGTACATTCAATAATAAATTATCATGCACCCCCCTTCCCCCCCCCCCCCCCCCCCCCCCCATCAGTTGAGCCACGCTTAGTCACTACGAAAGGCAATCTATATTTTCCCAAGTCAATCGAGCATGTTGATTGCTTGGTTGTACAAAATGCAGTACTGAAAGAGAACAACTAATAGGCAAAAGAAAACAAAAACTGTCGCAATGTTATATGAACAGTAAAGATTTCGTGAGAGCTTTGGTGGTTTTTAAAGATAATGTTAGATCCTCTACACGCCATATTTTGTCAATTTAATATGTATAGATATGGATGCCACACTGTGAAAGACGTTAGCAAGGTGGCACCATGCCTTTGATTTACGAATCCGACTACATAATTGACAAGAGCTATAAACATCCCTTGCATGTAATTATTCTCACGCTGCAGAAGAGTGTACATGTATAATAGATTATCGATTTATGAAGAGCTCAGATTAAAAAGGTGTTAAGTATCAAAATTGAGTTAACGATATTATGTCTTGATTTAAAGGCTAACGTACTATCTAGGAATCCACATTTTACGACAAATTACACACTCAAAATCAAAATATAGAAACTTCAATTTTCATATTCCCTTAGGCACGTGTACAAAGTGGGACAAAGAAACCTGTTTTCCTCGAAAGTTTAAAAAGCGGATTTAGCGCCTTTGGGTTGAAAGCTCTTCATAATAGGTAATAGGCAATAAAATACAAGTGTGTCGCAATAGTTTATATTAAAGGGGTTTTGCGTGATCCCGCTACATTGTATATGGCTACAATCATTTACGGAAATTCCATTCATATAATGCTTGCACAATGCAACCATTTATTTGTCTGGTGAACATAAATAAAGTTGTTAATCGAGCCCAGTGCAGGTGGAAAGTGGTGCTGAAATTATCAAAATTTATTATTTCTAGATTTGTGTAACACACAGTGGTCGATTTTCTACTTGTACACATCGTTGTGAGACATCCCGTCAACTAAGCTAGAGCTGCAGTATTTATTACACGGTAAAACATTCTTCTTTTGTATGCACCTTGATTTATTTCGTACAAATTCGTAATATAACTTATTTGGGCTAAAGGGCTGGTTAAGTTTTAGATTTTAAAGAGCACATAATTATTAGGTCAGATTCAACTTGTTTGCTCATAATCGCTTCAGAACAGCTGAAATACCCAAACGTATATACAATGAGAATAACATGTTGGGGACCAACTTTATTCAATAATATCAGAATTTTTTTAAAAACTGTACACTTTAACAAAAATTTTCCCAAATGGTTTTTCAATTGGTTTTGATGATGTCTTTACTTAATATCTTGTTTAACCAATAGTTTCATGCTACGTGTACTTAAAATATCCCTGTATTAACACAAGGTAGCAACTAAACTATATTGTGTGTAATTCGTAGCCATGCCATCTAAAATATAGTAAGCATGCGGACTAAGCTAGCAGACTTTCATGAACAACGATCAACTTGATCGTCTAAAAGTACGTCATTGTATCATTAAGAGGCTGGACGAGTCGATCAAATATACATAAATACTTACTAACCAAGACCATGCATTATCTTATTAACCAATTTTATGTCAATGTGTAGGACCTATGTATACATTGGATCCAGTGGATTTCTAGCCTAGAGAAAACAAGGAACCGAGTGTGACAGAGTACGATGGGTCTGGCATCGACATTCATTCCAATCCTGCTAATAGGTATGAAGACACAGAGGAGACAATACCTATCATTATTTTTCTATTTGAACACGACCCTTTCCCTTGTTAAAGAGATATTCCACTAGATAAAGATAAATTCAGATGACGGGTTGATTACTAAACGTCTCAAATTGTTGGAAACGTCACGTTATTGTAAATACCAAACTAGAGCAAATCATGAGGTAAAGTTAAATTATTTACAATTACTATACACAATTATTTGAAGTGGGATGCGCATATAAAATACATAGCAACATGATAAACTGCAACAATATACACGATAAACAATATTACTAATTATGGTCGCTGACAGGAATACCATATTACTGAGACTCCCATACGTTACAGACGCCTTGAAGGAAATCACCACGATACAGAACTATCTACTGTCACATTAAGTACCACAGAGACCTACTTTACAAGTTGGCCCAGTTTTGTTCATACTGCAGGTAAGGTCTACATTATTTCCCTAGACACGTGCATAATTGTCCCTCATAGTTATCCTTATTGCTATTATCGCTTATTGAAAAAATTGATTATTTTTTCAAAGGATACATAGATCTGGCATTCCAGGTTACTTGTGAGGCATCACCGGAACACTCATCACTCCATTCCAGCCGCCACGATCACCAACTGCCAGAAAACTGTTACACATTCTTCACTATGACGATGGTAGGACATTATAATGCATTGCTACCTCTTCAAGGCCCTGTAATATTTAGATATCATACATATTATCATACGTCATTATTATTAGCGCGTAACTATAACTATAACTATAACTATAAATAGTGATTATTTCATACCTTGTTGTATTCGTCCAACCAGTAAAAGCCTGGAACAGTTTCACACTTTACATAGTTGACATATCAGACCACAACAATTGCTTAAATTGTCAGAATGAGGCCAAATCGTGCACTGAGGCATGAATTTTAAACGCGTGCAATTCCGCCTTGTTTGCATGTGGCTGTTTGCTGTCTGAAAGCAATATGTACTTGTATGCATATTTGTAATATAATTGGTGGTACAAATAAGAGTATTTGTTCATTATTTTATTATTATTATTATTATTATTAGTAGTAGTAGTAGTAGTAGTAGTAGTAGTAGTAAGTAGTAGTAGTAGTAGTAGTAGTAGAAGTATATAGTATATAAGTAGTAGTAGTGGTAGTAGTAGTACATGTAGTAGAAGTAGTAGTAGTAAATAGTAGTAGTAGTAGTAGTAGTAGTAGTAGTAGTTAGTAGTAGTAGTAGTAGTAGTAGTAGTAATACATGTAGTAGAAGTAGTAGTAGTAATAGTAGTAGTAGTGTAGTAGTGAGTATAGTATTCTATAGAATTCTGAGGTAAAAATGCAAGGGAGCGCAAGGATTGTCGTTAAAAAGAGTGAGAAAAACTCCCTCTCGGCGATTCAAATTTGTTAGTGATGTCGTGATGTAGTAATAGTGCCTTTGTCAAACGCATATCTGTAACAGCACCAGGTACTGAAGAGCTTGAATATCTTTGTTTATGAGTTGAAGCACTTTTTGTCGGTAATTTAGCGTCTGTCTGAAGTTCATTGTCATTTTAAAAGCTTGTTTTATGAATCGACATGTTCAGAATTGGAGCCTTGAGCGACCAGAGGCAAGAGATTGATGACTTGGGGCGCTCAACGCTAATTTTGTGTCGCTATATACAGATGTATATGTGTGTCGGACCCAAATAGGGTGGTCGCTGGTCGCGTTAGGCAGGTGGTCGCATTACGCAGGTCGCTTAACACATGATTTTTCACGGGGGACCAGAGAGCGGTCGTTATGAGTAGGTGGTCGCTATATACAGGTGGTCGCATTGGCAGGTTTGACTGTAGTAGTAGTAGTAGTAGTAGGTAGTACGTTACACATGGGGCAAAAGGTCTACTATGATGGTCTACAAAATGGGCTACTATCAAAGGATGGCCAGCAGAAATGGTTTCTAGCATTTTCTAGGAACACAGTCTATGTGGCCTACCCCGCCCATAAGCTACTGGAAGTCCAGCGGACGGGTTTTAAGAAACACACCCCTAATGTAGCTAAATAGTGGGTCATGAAGAAACAGTCACACATTTTGCGCAATTACACCATAACGCATGGTGATACAAGCTTGTTGTTTCAAGGAGGCGCATCGCATGATACCAAGTCGAGCATAATTACATCTTCGGTTATTGTGTCACACGTCGTTACACCGTGATATGTCATACACGGACGTGAAATTTGATATGCAGCGCTTATGTATGAAGGGCAACCGAATGCTTAAGAATGACAAACAAGCTATATTAAGATCTTTACAAACATGATTTGCATTTTAAATTATTATGAAGTGCATAATTTAATGACATTAACAATGTAAATTAATAGGCAATACAAAACAAAAGTAATATAAACAATAACATACATAATGATATAAACGGTTAGTGTCATGATTGGTTTTAAGATGGATATTTGCTATAGCATGATACGAAATCCATCCAGAATATCATGTATTAATATTTCACCCCTTTAATCATGTCATTAACACTCATATTCCTATGTATTTCTTTGCTTTGTATTGCTTATGTTTCGTAGTGTTTATTAGTTATCAAAGGACAATGAAATCCAGACAAATTGTTGTATGCACTATAAGACACTAAACATAATGAATAGTCTCTAAACATTTGAGCACAATCGGTCAAGAAATAAGAAAACTATGCCTCTTTGAAAAGTGCCATGCATTTCTTTGAGTGACTCAAATTGGCAACGCACTCTGCCAAAGTTGTGGACAACTCCCCATACATTTTGTACACAAATTTTCAGTTTTGTTCAATCTTCTCAAAATGTATGTTTACCCTTTGTTCGATTTCAACATTATGTTTTGTAAAATGCGTTTATGGAAAAATGTGACTATGAAGAAAATGAGTACAAATGGGAACATTTGTGTACAAAACATATGGGAAGTTGTCTACACAGTTATCAGAGTACGTTGCCAATTTGAGTTCCCCATAGGAATAAATGGACATCTTCAAAGAGCGGTAGTTTTTTTGTTTCTTACCCGATTATCCTCTAACTTTCAGAGATTATTCTTCTTAATCTCTTAAAATCTATGAAAGCAACACTTTGCTTGGGTTTCATTGCCCTTTGATACAGTTATAGTTGGTACCATTGTAAAATGATCATCATAGTCATTTCAAATGCAAATCAAGTTTGTAAAGATTTTAGAATAGCTTAATTTTAGTTGCCGTTTATACATAAGCGCTGTATACGAAATTTCACATCCGTGTATGACACATCACTGTGTAACGACGTGTGTCACACTAACCGAATATGCAATATGCTCCAAGGAAGACCTCTTAAAAAAAAAAGTTTGAATCTCCTGCGTTATTGTGTAATTGCGTAATATGTGTGACTGTGTCTTTATGAGCCCTAAGGCTAATACACACTATTTAGCTGCATTATGAGTGTTTTCTTAAACACCCGTCATATGGACTTCCAGAAGCTTATTGGCGGGGAAAGCCACATAGGTAGCTGGCAACTTTGATTATGATGGTCGATGTTTAAAAGCTGGCAACTTAAAATAAAGGTCGATGTTTGAAATTGTTTCTTTGTCCCTTAGATGCAGAGCAACACTGGGATGACTTTGGCCATTTTCCGAATTTGGTTTACGATGAGGAGGCAAAAGTTAAGGTGTGTTCAAAATGTTTTTTATTTTCTGGTGGCATGGCTTAGAACTTGATTAGATTATAGTTCATATTCTCACTGCTCTATGCTCATTCCCTAATCATTATTGTTTAATGTGAACACGAGCTCTCCTGTATAAGTTTGTGTAATGTTTGGGTCTCGTAATTAGTTGTCATCTTTCTTATTTTCTTTATAGTCTATATAGGTATGCTTAAAATTATAATAATATGAATTATGTCCATCGTAAAAAGAACGGCTTGAATCCACCCGACGAACGATTTAGGATCTACACTATACTACATGTATTAATACGCGCAGCTTTTTAAAGGTCAAATACACATTGATTGTCGAATCGGAACCTAATTGCTATTTTCAATACTACCCTTTAATTTTTGGAAATCATTCAAGGTGCGAGTACACTGCCGTGACATGGAGTGCAGCGCACGCACTCGCATTTTTAGATTCGTCACTGACCTTACCGTAGAGGACATCTTCGTAAAAGACGAAGCAACGGGCTACAGGGTTTGTTTGTTTGTTTGTTTGTTTTATTTCTGCATTTTTTCAAAACAATACATAATCATAATTGTACAAAATGTATTTCAAATATTAACAATATAATTACAAGTGATAATTATACATAAAGAAAAGTACAACAAATAATTATCAATTTGAAGTAATAAATAAAGCACATAAACGCAGGAGACCGCCATCATGAGCTGTAAGCTTGAAATCGATGGCGGCCTCATAGGGACAATCAACGACACAAACTAATGCTTTTGTGTAGTATATATGCATGACTTTGATCAGATGGGTGCAGTGCAAGTGCATGTGCAAGTGGAAGTTCAATCAAATAGAATTCCGGTTATAATAAGTTTGGGGTTTAACTAAAAAATAAAATAAATATGTTTACATTTATATATAAGAGACAATGTTTAGTGAGTTACGACTCTGTATAGTGATACAAGGTGACGATTTAATGTTGCTTTAAATGAATAGAGGGTCAGGCATGATTTAATTATATTCGGTAAATTATTCCATAAATCGGGGCCGTGATGTCTAATCGATTTATGTGTAATTAATAACTTGGGATTAATCAAGTGGAAATTCCCGGAAATACGAGTTGGATAAGAATGAATTATATTATTATTACAAAAATAATTATTGAATGAGATTGGAAGTTGTTTATTTATGTACTTAAACATAAATACTGCAACTTGGAGAATATGCACGTCAGTAATTTTTAACGTTTCTAACTTTAAAAATAAGGGGTCTGTATGGGCAAGGAACGTTGATCCTGTACAAATACGCAAAGCTCTTTTTTGTAATAAAAGAATAGGGTCAAGTTTGGTTGCACCACAATTGGCCCAAACAATATTACAATATGCTAAATATGGAAGTATTAATGAATTATACAATAAAAACAAGGCTTTATGTGGCAAAATAAATTTTAACTTATTGATGATTCCTACACTTCTAGAAATGGACATAATTACGTGATGCAATTGATCATTCCATGTTAAATTGTCATCAATAAAAACTCCTAAAAACTTAAATGTCTTTATTTGTTCAATTTGTATATTATCAATATCAATAATAATCGGGGCAGTATCCTTTAAATGAGAATTATAATGTTTAAAGTGCATACATTTAGTTTTATTAATATTTAAAGAGAGTTTATTACATTTAAACCAATTAGAGACTTTAAACAATTCATTATTTAAAACATTTACCAAAGATTCTAATTTTTTATGAGAGCAAAAAATATTTGTGTCATCGGCAAAAAGAACAAACGACAATAGGGAAGATGTATTAGATAAATCATTAACATATAAAAGAAATAAAAGTGGTCCTAAAATTGAGCCTTGTGGTACGCCACAATTAACAGAGAGTAAATCCGAATCAAGGCCATTGAATGTAACGTATTGTTTTCTTTTTATTAAATAATCTTTAAACCATGAAAGGGCTTGACCACGAATACCATAAAACGACAATTTATAAAGTAAAATATTATGATCAAGTGTATCGAACGCTTTACTAAGGTCTAAAAATATGCCTATTACATGTTCTTTGTTCACCATAGCGTTAGTAATTTTATCATAAATTTGTATTAAAGCTTGGTCAGTGGAATGATTTTTTCTGAAGCCATATTAATTTGAATTCAATATGTTGTGAGTATTTAAAAAATCAAATAACCTATTATAAACAATTTTCTCTAAAACTTTTGATATACTAGGAAGCAAAGAAATAGGACGATAATTACTAATTTCATGCGAATCACCTTTTTTAAAAATGGGATTTACCTTGGCTATTTTAAATAAATCCGGAAAAACACCCTGTTGTAAAGATTGATTAAAAATATAAGTAAGTGGATCAGCAATAACGTGTATAATTTGTTTTAAAAGTGATGTACTAATTCTATCACAACCTTGAGAGGAGGACCGGGAAACGGGCAAGCAGCGGGCATTCGCTTATATGGTCGAATATCTGAAGTCACTCGGGATCATACAAGGTTAGAATAGAGGGATCACATATATGATATTCAGCAGTATCACCTGACTTAGTAAAATACAGTGCATCAGTTGCTATGTAACATTTTAAACTCTTACATGGCACTGTAAACTGGCCAATTCAGATGATAAAACAATTGTAAACTTTGCTGTCGGGTAAATCATGGATTGTTCCCCTCGGGATTTAAAATGCTATTTCGTAAAGAAAATACAGTTTTGCGTTCGAAATAAAAACTTATATGTTGTAAAGGTTTAATGCTCCAAATAATTAATGCGACAACTGTTGACATCAATAATTAAATTTGTAATATGAAAAATTGACAATTATATCATTATTGAATAATTATAAACCTACATTTAAATATTTGATGTATAAATGTCAAGAATTAATCACTTCATGTTAACCAGTGTCAACACTTGATCAGAAATTTAATTTGTCATAACAACAAATTAATTTGTTATATCAAGATTCGAATTCATAATATCAGTAATTGTATTTGTGATATTAAGAAACGGCGATCATGGTAATATCACGAAATGTTAATTAATGTCTAAAGGGCTTGCCACACGGACGGACAAGGCTAGGGCTATGCCTCATCAGTCGGTGCATAAAGGTATGTTAAGTCCTATAGTTTGTAACAGAAGTACCCGCGCTCAGCTTTTATGCATTTTCATTAGCGGTGTTATTATTGTGTTTGTTCACAATTATATTCTTTTTGTACAGGGAAGTCTTGTCCGGTACCGCACATCTCATTTCCTATGCGTGTTACCGATGAGCAGAGCTGCCCGCCCGGATTCAATATCTCGTGCGATTCGACGTGTTCGTTTGACTGCAGCGATTCTCCCAATAACCTACTTGTCGGTGAATCAACAGTCTCATGTCAAGATGACGGCACCTTCACCAAACCCGTCCCGACATGCAAGAGTAAGTCAATCTGTCAATGTAGGGTGTTAAACAAAAGTAACCAAACATTACTTAAAAGTGTCTCATCACAGCTACATTTGCAAACGGAACCGGGCACTTTCCGAGATAAAAAAACAACAAAACGATTATGTCAATCAAATAGAGCGTTCTTTCCAATGAAAAGCTATACCAAGAACAGTTATTTTGGACGATAAGTTTTTGTTGAAGGGCGTCTTAAGTGAGTCCATGTCAGGTTCCCATTTTTGTCATTTTTTACCAAGTCACTGCTTGATAAATTGCACTCCCTGTCCGTCATTGATTCGAACAGCTACGCCAATTCTTAGCTGGCACACAGCTGAATGCACACTAACAATTGGCGCGCGTTTTCCAACGATATGAAAGGCGGTAAGTGCGATTTATCAAGCACCGACTTGGTCAAAATTGACAAAATTTGGAACCTGACATAATGTCACTTACTGCGCTCTAATACAAAAACTATGTCGGCCAAATTGACTATTCTTGGTATCGTTGTTCATTTGCAAAAGACACCCTATCCCATGGACATAATACATATGTTCCTTTATATTGGGAAGTGCCCCTTTCTTTTTTTGGGGGGGGGGGGGGGGTGACACCCTTGAACATTGACAAGATAGTTAATTTCTTGTTTAAATATTATGCAATACGAGTAGTAATTCAACTTGAAGGGATAGTTGAGTTCTGGTAAAGAGAGTATGTGCTGAAGTTTAGTGACCAAAACCTGCACCACTACGTTACAAACTAATAGTTATAACTCTACCATGCTCGAAAGGAGTACAACATTACAACAAAATAAGTAAAAAGCCCGTTATTATTATCTAAAACTAAATGGTTTCATCCATGTTAAGTGAATTATTGTCCATATGATTAGCTAGAGTGATAATCAACAACTATTACAAATCTTCTTTTGCAAATTTTTGAAAGGAGGAAGCAATTTTTTAAAAGGTTTATTCCAAATTATCTGATATTTGTGGGGCCTCACATTTATTAGAAATGGTTACGATTATGAATATTTCAGGCGTTTCTGAACCGATTTTGATAAAATAAAGCTTATTCGTCATTAACATATTATGCTCTTTCAAATTTTACATTCATTTTATTCATTATCTCACGAAAAAATTGTTATGTGTAGCACCCTCTCTACCAAAACTGAACTATCTCTTTAAATATATCAACTTCAATAAATTTGTATTCATACATATCAAAACTGATTTGCCCAAGAAAGTGGGATAAAATTACCAAAAGTTGATGGATATTTGTCGAGTGTCTCTTAGCGTTTATATATGTTTGTGATGTTTATAATAAGGTACAAATATTTATCTCGCACTAAGAGACATTTTCTTCCCTCTCTCTTTATCTCTATTTTGCTGTTTTTTTTCTCTCTGTCTCTTATATGCAGTGGTGAGATGTCAGGTCCCGGCATACCCGGTTCACATACGTTCACACTGTGAGAGAGGTGCTCTCGTGGACGTGAATACGACGTGTGCATTTGCGTGTGACCCCGGATATACAATCACCGGAAGGTCAACAATTACCTGTACTACCTACGGCGTGTTTTCTAGTAACATTCCACATTGCAAAGGTTTGAACATATTATGTTTGTTCCCATTGTCTATGTCCCCCTCTTCCCAAATAAGCATGTTTCTTCCTCATAACACCACTAGTAATCTGTAAGGGAGAATTTGTCATGTGCGATATGTTAACTTTTGAGTCTTTAACACTGTGAGTGCCAGGGATTTCACAGCTCTATGGCAGTTGTGTGGTGTAATGATGCGAGCTCAATACTCAAGGAGTTTAATAACACGTGGAACCACAACCATAGTCGCGACGCCCGAAAGTTCGGTATCACAGGTTGAGCAAGACTAACAAAAGTCTCAAAGCTCCGCGATGTAAAAGTTTGCATTTCGGAATAATCGCGTGAAGTTGATGAGGGATCTAATCAGACCCGCAAACAAATCGGGTAAGAGTGCATCGATAATATATCACATACTTAATAACTGCATTCCATCATCAAAGTAAGTATGAACGACTATCGTGTGTCTCACCAGGAAATCAAATTATGCATGATAATACTCATTGAACGTAACCCAATGATACATCTGTAACAAATTACTCGTGTGCATTTAAATTGCAATATATGCGATCGGAAGTTTAAGAATTAATCGCTACATATTATGGTACTCCAAATCATGCACTATTTGAATAAAACAAAACACACCTGCTAATTACTGCACACAAACATGATAAACATCAAATGTGAACATGAACGCATCATGTGTGCTCACATGTGACGATGGATATCCAGATACACAACAGATAACTATTGTTTCAATTTTAATCGTGTTTAGAAACCAGTTGCTACATACCATCGTTCCCCGTCCCATCTTCGTTCTGACTGCATACCATCGTCAATAGTGCGTGTAAAACACTACATGTGCGTTCACATGTGACCGTGGTTTTACCCTCAACGGAAGGTCAACTCTAGCCTGTCTCGCTGATGACACCTTCTCGGATTCACTTCCGGCCTGTCAACGCAATGTAGGTATGTTGTCATTCTTGCATTTGTTATAAGCCCTTGTGTTGACTCAAATTAGCATTTTTACACCAGTATTAAAGGCACAATTCAGTAGTGGGAAACGCCCCGCACACAAGCAATCAATAACCGCCTAAAAATTGATATATTTGGTAAATGATCAACTCATTTACTGTAAGTTGATATCGCCGACGGTTGTATGTTGATATGCACCCCTCGTGCTCTGTGTGCTAATCATATGGCAAATGCGGCACACGGTTTTCGCATGACCGTATCGCACGAACGAGCGTAAAATGTGGCAGCAATAGACGGGCCAAACTGACAGTGTGTTAGCGGCTTCATAAACGTTTTTAAAGATTGTATTCAAAGCAAAACCAATATTAGCCAAATTATATCTTTACAGAAAGTTGAAATCATACAGAATATGAAAATATTACTTTCCAAGTACTCGCACATCCAAACATTGAAAAAAAAATGCAAATATTAAACACTGCCCTCAAAACCCCCAATCCAGCGTACGAGCGAGTCAGTAGCTGTGTGTGTTGTACTGACGTCACCATAGGTGTTATCCAATAGGAAGCTTCGGTATCTACCACGTAATATATCGGAATTATACCCCTTTATACCGAGGATTCCGTGGTTGTTTAAACTATTTTCTATACAATTATGGTGGTTTAAAACTTTTTGAACTAATAAAATAACAATTTATATTCGTTGTAAAGTTATTCTTTTATTTCATTAATGTGTCTGATAAAGTAAAAATAGGTAAATGAATCGCCTACCCAGCTAGCCACCTGACGTCGGGCCGATGTCGGAATTTTGGTTGCCGGATGTCGGCATATCGCCGTTGGCTCGAGGTTAAAATGTCCGCCAGCCCAACATCGTCACGACGTCATTTTTGTGATATATTGGCATAACGTCATTTTCCGACAATGGCCAACATCATGTCATGAGATGATGTTGGGCCATTGTCGGAAAATGACGTTATGCCATTATATCACAAAAATGACGTCGTGACGATGTTGTGGGCTGGCGGACATTTTAACCTCGAGCCAACGGCGATATGCCGACATCCGGCAACCAAATTCCGACATCGCCCGACGTCAGGTGCTAGCTGGGTAGTCTGCGAGTTGAATCATACTCGCTGGCGACATGCATGATACGTGCAGAGCCTCGACCGTGCGCGTACGGTGGACAATGCATGCAATATATAGCGGTTAGTGCAGTGTATGTATAGCTCGCTTCAATTCAGCTCGCGTTAGTGAGTAAGTGCACTATTATCAGCGCATTTTTTTTGCTGTTTGTGCAGGTAATTGTTCTTGTATTTGTTTTAAAAGGCCTACAAACATGTCAGTAAAGTAAGAGATAGTCTAGAATAGGTGTGATCGTAATAATCTTGCATTTTTCGTTCCTTCAAATTCCTTACAAGGCGGTCATGGCAGTTGGCGCGGCAGCTAGCTAGGGTAGCTAGAGCACAGCCTGTCTCGCGGGGCCGGAGCCGCTGAAAACTCTACTGTGTGTTCCGTATCATTCAACTGACGGGCCTTTTTTTTTTTCGAGGCACGTTCAATTTGCGTCTCTCAATTTGTCAAACAAATCTCTAATTTTGGGAAAATAACCTCTCATACCGTACGGTAAAATATGTACCTTTACACTAACATTGGGCAATTTTCTAGATTTTTGTTTCTTCATTTCCGATGTTGCAAAACAAGCGAGCGATGGTTGCTGTTAACAATATACTGCACGCAAACTGATGTATACCGCGATATAACAGAGAATTCACCCCCTCGTCATACGTCATTGACCTAAGCGGCGAGATCGGGGTGAATTTGGGCCTGGTTTGGAGGGTGAATTTTCTCATTTTCAATTTCGGTTTAAAAATATTTAAGAAATTAAAACAAATCTGATTTTCTTGAGCCTTGTAAAGTACAGATTACCTTCACAATCATACCAAATTCTACTCAATTTATAATCAATGAACAAAATCTTTAACTAATATTTCTGCATTCAACGATACTAAGGTCCGGATGTTTCTACACACGTTCCTTTCCTATGATATTAACAGTTTTTATCAATTAGATTGACCAATAAAGTTATTTCCCGATAATTTTCCAAAAAACTAACATTTAGCATTAAAACCCACTGATTATATCTTTTTTCTCACAGGTATAGTTTTTCAAAACATATAAAGTCCTTACAATTGATGTGTGTAAAATGTACACAATCACACCTGGTTTTGAACAAGCTGTAGTGATAGTGGTGAGAAGGGTTGTTTAATAAAGTTGGGTCAGCATATTTTATTATTTGTTTTAGTCGAATGGAATAGAAAGCCTTTGGTTTCATTTCCACAGCGCCTACTCGGCAACGGAAGTTACTGTGACACCACAGGAGCGCACGGGGCAGGGTGCTCAGGTTCCATCTTCAGAACATCGAATAGCAACATATAGTTAGGCAGCTAAGGGCTTGAAATCATAACAATTGTGCACAAAATGAAGAAAGCATGACATTTTCACAGTTCATTCTTATCATAATAACGTTTAATTTTCTCCGTGGAAGTTTGCTAATTATGACGTTGAGGGGCGGGAGAGGGTCTTGAAAAAATGGGGGGTGCAAAGTGAATTTGTACAACATTTCATGGGTACATAAGATTTTCTTTACATATTTATGGGGAAAAGGTAACCCGCGAGACTCATAATGTCCACTATAATTAATAGATGATTATTTTTTTGGGGGTAAATGGGGAAATGGGAGGGGGGGGGGGGTGCAACCCCACCCCTCACATTTCTCCTATGTCGAAAGTTTCACTTATGTTATATTTGCATATATTTATAATATTATTCATATACAGTGAACTATGATGTACATTTCATGAAAGGGTGGGTAAACGAAGGGGGGGGGGGGTGGAATGGAGAAAGGGGCCCCCGACAACCCCCTCACAAGCCCTCAATTTTCTCACTCTATGTTGAAAGTGTACTCATTTAAAATAATTTGTTTTATAGATTAGCGTATGATGACTGTGTACATGTCATGGCAGGCTTAGGTAGAAGCCCCCCCTCCCCCCTCCCCTCCCCCCCCTCAGATTTTCCCTTTTTTAAGTTGTGCTCATTTTTTTTTGTCCCGTAGATGATCCCATATTTTGTGTATTAGGCCTGGAGACGTTCATTGGTCTAATTTGTTTGGTTATTCATGTTCTAAATGGTTTCTATAACACAATCAGTGAGGTTGCCACCTTCGCAACTTTGGCATTTATTTATAAGCATTATAAGATAATTAGATAATTTGCATAATATTGTGAAATAAGTTCAGAGGTCAGTTTATATCTAGGAATAGTACAATAGTAATCAAAACAATAATTTCAGGGTATTTTGGGGTAAGGATTCCATTTCCGATGCCCATCTGCATGTGCTATATGGGTAACACCCTGAAATCAAAGATGGCTGCCCCTAATTTGCATATTTATGAATATTATTGATTTGCAGTGGCTACAGCCTATAATGAGCAAAAATAACACGTTATTATTTTGAAATCATATTCTAAATGTGTATTAAAGATATTTCAGCTCGGTTGCCACCTTGGCAACCTCTAACAATGGATATGATGAGCATAATTAGGCTTTTTACCTAATTTGCATATATTCTCCTAAATCATGTAA
>JBAMJV010009247.1:25000-108961 GCA_037951105.1 Echinarachnius parma
AGGCAGATTAAAACTAGCTAAGTGACCAACACTGGCCTACGTTGACAACAACACCTCCCCATTGTAATATTAAGATGTACACTGCACAACAGTAACAAATATGTATGCAATGTAACGACATTTTACAACCGTAGAGATTAGTGTATTGCCGTTGTGCTCAGTCATGCTAAAAGGATTCAGGTGAAAGCTTGCAATAATGCACAAGGGAGTCGCACACACGCGCCAATGTGACACCTTACGTTTAATAAAAAGAGACTATATCATTTCAGACGGCGTGTTTCAAATATAAAATGAAATACCTCGCCGGACGGGCCTTGTACATTGTGATGTGCTTTTTATGTTACACGTACTGCATCAAAACTGTATCACTTCGGTGATCCCTCGCATATATCCCCAAGTTGATTTGTATCCTTCGGGTTTATGTCAGGTTTATAATAGCTTCTGACCACTCTGGCAATGATAATTAAGGGGTTTCAGGGACGAGCACCGTACGAGGGTTTTATATACTTATAGCTCAGTCGGTAAGAGCAGCGGTCTAGCAATCCGGATGTCTCGGGTTCGAATCCCGTTGGAATCCCATTTTCTTTGCCTTCTATTAATCACATTACATTTCTGGTCAGTGTTTCTATATGTTTGAATTAACTACTGCATCTAATAAGACTAATGCTGACGAACTAATTGTTTCCGGTCAATCGTATAATTTTCAGTTCAGTAACAACACTTCTCGCTTTCGCTTCATCGCACTGGTAATGGCAAACAGCTATTGCCTGTTGGTGAAGCCCAGATCTTGTTGTAATAAGCACCGGAGTTATATGATATATAGAGTGTGGTGAACTGGTAAAAGATTGTCTTTATTGACACCCCTACACACCCCCATCCCGGCCGTATAACCGGGATGAAGAATATGCTAGACAAAAACATACATAAAAGTACATAGCTTTCAGATAACTATGCGAGTTATTTCACATCAAAATGACCCTTTTCAATGCCGTATTCCCTCGATAATAATTATGTCAGATCTGATCACAAATAAAAGACCATTTAATATACTAAAATCAGAGTCCATGTTATCATGGTTATCAAAATATCCTTTCCATTATCCAGCCTGGTTCGGGGATATCAAGCCTGATGAAGACGGTTATTACAGCAGTTACCAAGTCAAGCAAGCAGAACCACTCGGTTGCCAGCTGGATCCCAATGAGGTAGGATAACGCACAGATAATTATGGAATATACTGAAGGATTGTATTTCCATTAAACTGTCAAATGTCAAATGAAAGTCATATGACCAAGTAATGATCAGATATACAAATATATTTTTATAAACTCTTTTTGTTTCTTTTTTTTATACACAGTGGCGGCAGTTAACATTCCCTAGTTTACTATGTCAAATCCTTACAATGTCCATATCAATATCTTGCTAATCAAATACATGTATATATTTAGAAAACATGAACTTGCTCCATGCATATTGAAGTAGTAACAAGAGTTTTCAGTACATTTTGTGGATGTTGACAATGTTAATAGATCCTTTTTTTCAAAATTGAAAGTGTAGTCCTAATACATGTATGTTGCATATATATTATACGGCATGTTTAATGATTCACCTACATGTATGTATCTATACACCTGAATCAGAATATTTAAATAATATTGACTGGCATTGAGGGAGACACGGCAAATATCGCTTGAACTAGATTCATATTGCCCGAGTCGAAGACGAGGGAAATATGGTCCCATTTCTGTCCACCTCCGGATGTGGTTTGAAGCTGGCCTCGGGCCGGCCTCAGTCCCGCAATCGGTATGTGTAACAGGTGTAAGTGGACTGAGGCCGGCTGTTATGCAAATGCGCTTGCAGCGCGCGTGTAATGCGCTTTCGGCGCGCGCGTAATGCGCTTGTAACACGCGCGTACTGCGCGCAATAAGGAAGTAGGTCCCTTAATATGCCTAATATGGGATACAAGGGCGCGCGGATGCCAACACTTATATGGTATGAGCAGAGCCGTATATGGGTATGAGGTCCGATCAACGTGAAACGTGTATAGATGTACAGGGGTCCTGCCATGTGTAACAGGGGTTTAATGATCTCGAGGCGGCTTCAAATTGCAGGCGTGAGGCCGGCTCCGGGACCGGCTTTAAAAGCCGACGCATGTGTAACAGGGGCCTAAGTGTTGGCATCCGCGCGCCCTTGTATCCCATATTAGGCATATTAAGCGACCTACTTCCTTAATGCGCGCAGTACGCGCGTGTTACAAGCGCATTAAGCACGCCGAAAACGCATTACGCGCTCGCTGCATAAAAGCCGGCCTCAGTCCACTTACTCCTGTTACACATACCGATTGCGGGACTGAGGCCGGCCCGAGGCCGGCTTCAAACCTCATCCAGAGGTGGACAGAAATGGGGCCGGCCTTTAAAAATTTACCCCTGTTACACATGAATGAAGTGGACTGAGGCCGCCTCAGGAGGCGGCCTCAGTCCACTTAAAAGGTATGTGTAACAGGGGTCGAAGACGAGGGCAATATGGATCTAGTGAGGGCAATATTTGTAGTGTAGCCCGAAAGTCCAGTCAATATTGTAATTAATTAATGAATGAATGAATAACTTTATTACCAATACGATAACAATATAACAATCATACATGAATATAAGAAATGTTGACAGACAAACAAACTGGTAAAAGGACCCTACAGAAATAGCAACTTTTGCTAGTGGGGCGTAGGACCCTATGTACATGAAAAGACGATATGCTTACATTTGACTAAGGCAAGATTAAATAACATTCTACACTATTTTCTACACTAAGTATTTACAATAGTGGACACACTAATAACTACTAAACTATAAGATTATATAAAACATGTAAAATCTGTTCAAGAGAATAAAAATTGCCTTATGTTTGGTAGCAATTCACAAAACACTACAAGACATATTTACTAAATAAATACTTGTTTACATTTATCTTAATAAGGTTGAGACTATCAAGTCTCCGTATCTCTAAAGGCATACTATTCCAAATATCTGATCCCTGAAACGAGATTGAAGTTTTTCCATGCTCTGTTCTCACCCTAGGCTTAACCAAAATATTTCCATCCTTTTGTCTTGTACTATAAGAGTTTTCAAAAAAGGTATAATATTCAAACACTGAGTGTGGTAAGTGTTCATGAGTTAACTTAAAAATAAAAACTGTTACCAACAACTTATACAGTTTATACACATCCAATATACCTAATGAATAAAACAATGGAGATGATGAGGCCATTCTATTATTGAAAGTAATTGCTCTCAAAGCCATTTTTTGTAATATCAATATCTTATTCATAAACATCAAAGGTGCACTTCCCCAAACTTCAAGGCCGTAAGATAAATGTGACTGAACAAACGAATAATATAATAATACAAGGACTCGTTTCGGAACAAAGTGTCGTAGTCTATACAAAATTCCAACTTTCCTACGAAGTACAGAGCATAACTTATTTATATGTTCATTCCAACTCAAATGCCGATCAATATATATTCCAACAAAAAAGAGATACTTGTACTTCATTCAATCACTCATTCTTAATTTTTACAACTCCAACCATACGACACTCTTTTCTCTTTGGCTTAACAATCATAAAATTAGTTTTCTTTATATTAATAGTAATCTTATTCGCATCACACCACTGATCAATGTGTTTGATTAGGTAAAAAAGAATGAAAGATATTAGAGTCATCAGCAAAGAGTCGAAAATTAAAGTAGTCTGATGATCTAGGTAAATCATTAATATAAATCAAAAAAAGTGTAGGACCTAGAACAGATCCCTGGGGCACACGACATTTAATTAAAGACATGGGAGAAGTTGAACCATCATGATGCACAAACTGACGACGGTCACTCAAATAATCATGAAACCAATTCAATTGAGTTCCTCGAACACCATAATTTTCTAACTTGCCTAAGAGTATATTAACTAATCAGACATCTCGAGCGAACATGCAATATATTGATTTAAAGGGTATACATTGCACAATTCTTACAATTGAACGATGTTTAAACTTCAAGTTTTAACCAAAATGCATACATCTTCAACCCAGTTTGTAAAGAATCATTACTTAGCTAGCGAGTAACACATTATTACGTCATAATTAGACACGCGCAAATCATTAATAAACGCGCGTATGATTTTACGCACTCGTATGCTGTTTTCATACTCGGATATATTATTGACCGGCAAATTACACACACAATCCCATTGACTTTTCTGAGCGGTCAATAAGATTTTGTCCATTGGTTTACTGTGTGATCATAATGACCGGCAAATTACACACAAAATCCCATTGACTTTTATGAGCGGGCAGTAAGATTTGTTTTCACGCGTAGTTTGGTTAGCCTACTTAACTTCGAGGGCAATATCGTTTTAAAATTGCCCTGCTCAGAAGTCTGCTATGGTTAATAATTATATAATATTGACTGGCCTTGAGGGGGATACGACATAATATTATATGACCTATAAAGGTACTGGTGTGCGATTGGTCAAAATGCTGTCACGTGACCATCGCTACAAGGATGAGAAGCGTTATATTGACCAAACAGTCAATATAACGCCGTTATATTGACTGGTATGACGTAATTTACGTCACAATGGGTGTGTGAAGATGAACAATTGTGCGCGTATTAGCATCCTGGCACGCGCAGCGTTGTCAAGCTTTTTACGGAGATTGCGCGATCCGAAAGTAAATTTGAAAGGAAGGTCGAATAAAGAAGCATTTTGCGCATCATTTCGATAACAACACGTCTGTTCTACTGGAAGGATTTCGATTTAATCTAATGATTTTCCCTTGTCCATAATTTTATTTCAACACCAAATTTAGATTTATTTTGATTTGTATCTATATAGGTCATCATAATATAACAGATATTGACTTTTTCCTTCGGGAACCATATACCATTTCATTTCCCTTGGGGAGTTATATTTTTGTCTCGGAATACTATATTTTTCCTCAGCGCTACGCGCTTCGGAAAAATATAATGTCCCTCGACACAAATATAACTTCCATCGAGGATCTCAAATGTTATATTGCCCCTCAAGACAGTCAATATCTGTATAATATTGCCTGAACTAGATTCATATTGCCCGAGTCAAAGACGAGGGCAATATGGATCCTAGCGAAGGCAATATATGTCGTATCCCCCGAAAGAGCCAGTCAATATCATTATTATTACCCAGACATCTTGAGCAGTAACGGAAATTAGTAAAATGTAAACTTTCTGCTTGATAAAATGTCACAATTACGGCTGCGGCTTGTTCCCTGTACAAACTAATGGCAAATCACTATCGCGAGATTTTTCCCGCCGGCCAGTTCACCTTTCTATTTCTACTACGAATCGTGAAGTGACCGGATGTCATATTCCCCTCTTTTCTAACACGTAAATCCCATAGGCTTTTGTGAAAGAGGGGAATATGGGAAATATTCCCCTCTTTTCCCTGCTGCCACTTAAAACGAGGGGAATATGATGTTGTAAAACCACAGCTCAGATGTCTGATTTGGGTAATAATTCCTTATGTTTTTCTTTCAGCGATTTGTAAATAACTATGCGAATGCAGATAATTCATAAAATGTGTCTCATGTCTTACTATACGATGTCCCTCATTTATTTCACGTAGAATTACAAGATGGATGTCGCTGACAAAGGCTACGTTTTTATTCTCAACAACAACAACTTCGATAATGGTACCATCAGAACAGGGTCCCTGATTGATGTCAACAATATCGAAAATATATTCAAGCAAATCGGGTACTCGCCTATCAAAAAGAGCAATCTTCGCGGAATGGTAAGTACTGTATAAATACTAATGGTCGAATCGTCATTAGATGGTTATTTTGTACGTCTTGTGTTAGTTGTTCACACGGTGTTGGTTATTCTGAAGTTGGTTCCTCACCTTTTAACTGCCCGAAATGATATATCACTTGTTTGTGATTTTCCCGAATGTGACATTATTTTACCCGGATCTGAGATGATTTTGCCCAAATATGCCCCTAGGTATAATAATCTTCCTTCATCTAATCATACTACTCTTCATACTTTCTTCCATACTCTGCTGAATAGGAAATTATACAGGAGCTGCAATCACTGACAATGCTGGTGACGGAGGAACACTCCTCTATTGTCCTGGTCTTCATGAGCCACGGCGTCCTCGAGGGCATTCTCGGAACCGACGGTGAGGTCGTCAGCGTAGAGTCCATCAAGAAGATTTTCTCGGGGAAGAACTGTGGCGCCCTCATCGGAAAACCAAAGATCATGTTCATCCAGGCCTGCCGAGGAGGTAATTTCCATTTCCCATAACATCAGATTAATTGAACCATTTTAGGGGATAGAAATGTTCAATGAATGAAGAAAAACATTATGATTTTAAATTGTTTTAATAATATTTCGATCATAACTTTACAAAAACAGCATTATGACGTCCCAATTACAATGAGTGCGGGGTCTCCAAGGTAACGACATCGTCATAATCATGGCAGCCTTGCCATGGATAAACAGGGTGATATAGGCAGTGTAGTCATGGTTAAGACATTTTATTTATGTTAATGGCAGTGTAGGCATGGTTATGTCAGTGGTACCATGATGTTGATAGTGTTGGTCATGGCCATTGTATGAAGTATAGGTGATGGCAGTCTAGCATTGTTACACTGGTGATTGCAGGTGTTGCCTATGGCTTTTGTGTGTCAGATATGCATCACTAATTTCACACTCGTGTTATGGTTTAATTATAATTGTGTCTATACATACACTATAACCTATGTACTATCATGCATTTCGTAAATTCAAAACTTCCTTTAGTAGGGTCCTAACATGTTATGTTCATAAAACAATAACTTCTGAGTTTGTTTTTACACACACTTTTATCAGCAAGCATCACACCATGGGTTAATGAACCTGACAAGGTTCTGTGTAAGCCGAGTTCATCCAAAGACATTGCTGGTGACGCACCGTCAGCAGCTGCAGGGAGTGACGCCAAACTCTGTCAGGAAGAGAATCGTCCTACAGATATACTTGGAGACCAGTCCACCCAAGAACTTGACGGCCCAGTTTCTGACAATGCAGATATATATATAGCTCACGCTACGTCTGAAGGTAGGCAAGGGACTGTAAACCATGGACCACAGTGGTCTTCATCAGTTTGGATAGATATAGGACCAAAATGCGTCTTTACCGTTGTCACACTTTTGTTCCCCCCCCCCCCCCCCCAAGCGAATCATTGATCGTACGAAACGCAATGCTTCCTGGGACAAGATCTTTATTTGTTTTTATTTCAGCCGGTAACTAAAGCAACCCTTTCCTGTACTGTACTCTGTAGATTTAAATCGAAAATACAGGCTTGGTACGAACAGTCACGTCACGTTCACGTTTACGTCACGTGAAGGTGTTGTACCTTTTGTGAAACAGGTCACCCAAATCTACGAAGTGTCACGTTCAGGTTCTGTACCTTTTGTGAAACAGGTCACCCAAATCTACGAAGTGTTGGGTTACGTGACCCAACAGTTTGTAGATATACTATATGCAATTCATGAAAGCTCACATAAATTGGCGCTTGCGTAAAACAAATTAATGTAAATTGTCGTTGAGAAGAGACTAATTATCGGTAAATTTAATCGTGAACGAACCCGTCCTACCTATACTGTACATGTAATATACAATTATAGGCGTACACAGGCCTGGGGGCTGGGGGATGGACACCCCCTACCCCCATCCCCACCCCCTTACATAATTCAAGAAATGTCTTGGTCTCGGCCTCGAAATTTGTGACCGGTCCTGGTCTCGTCCTCGGCTGCGGTCATTTTCTACGGACACCCCCTACCCACACTCCCCCCGCTTACTTCAATTTTCTGACGAAATATTCCCCCCCCCCCTACACCCACCCCTTGAACAAATCCTGGGTACGCCACTGCCTACAAGTAGTTCGAATTTCAAATACATTAATTGATTTATTTAATATTGATTGGTTGGTGTGATTGTTTCATTATAATGATTGACTGATTAATTGATTGTTTATTAGATTAAATGACTGACTTATAGATTGACTCGATTCAATAACCATAAATAAACACTATTAATCAAATCATTGTTTTATTACTTTTAAACTCATTGATCACTGCTGCCAGTCACTCACTCACTCACTCACTCACTCACTCACTTTCACAGGCATGCACGTACAACGCCGTTAAGGGCCAGTACGCGCAGACGTCGAGCACGGGAACTTCAGGCGTATGCGAACTGAATTGTCCGCTGCGTGTAGCAATTCATCTGGAAATCAACATTTGCCAAAATCCACGCACAACACGTCTTTAGAAATACTCCAATAACAAGACAAATAATGCAAGTGGTATGGTTGTACATTACCTAAATGACAGAACTGCATATTATCGTCTCAGATTACTCTGAATTATGCACGTACATATTATAAACATAATGATTGAAAAGATTTGATAAGGGGGTATCGGCATTTTCGTCGACATTTTTAAATCTCTTTGTGCGTGTATGTCTAGTCTTAGTAACAAGCGTTTGCAATTTTAAAAATCTTGATTAAACGCTCACGTCACGATTTGGTTAACGCGACACTTCGAGTTTTACCAGCATGGAAAACGACAAATTGTTGGGTCACTTTACCCTACACTTCGTAGATTTGGGTGACCTGTTTCACAAAAGGTACAGAACCGTTCACGTGACGTCAACGTGAACGTGACGTGACTGTTCGTACCAAGCCAAAATACATGTACTACCAATCGAAAGGAAACCTCACTTGAATGTTGTTCTTTTACAATTAATACCTGAATTATGCGCAAAGGGTAAAGGGCTCATTATATCGTGAAATAATTCAACCATAGCCATTTGGAGCTTTAACGGTTGTTTGTACATTTTGAGTGGCTTATTGTATGACATGGGTGTTGATTTGTTGAAATGTCTCCCTAATTATGGAGATATTTAAGATTACATTTGAAAGGGTCTATGGACGCTTTCGACCGAAGTAAAAAGTATCCCAACTTGGATACTTAATCGACCATAGTATCCAAATTCGGATACTTTTCGCGAACGATCGGGATAAAATCAGACATTTATTTTTTTCTGTTTCGAGATTAACATTATTAATGCGGTTTGAAAATCTCACATAATTATAATTCCCAAGAATCAACAAAATTGGTGCATGATTTTAGTCTGAAATATTACTTTTGGGGAAATATGTAAAGTTAATGATTCACTTTAACATACAAATATTAAACTTGTTACATGCATGTACCCTGAGAACTAAAGAAGTGAGTTGATTTCGAGTGTATGAGGTCAAATATCACAAGGACTATCATGTACCTATTGTACCATTTCTTAGGATTGTTAGGCCGAGAAATGTGGTGAAAGGTCACCATATGAGGCACATGTATGGCACGCATAGTGTAGGTGAATAAGTCTGCAATGAAACTCTTGATTTCGATACAATAATATTGAATATCTTTGTTAGGTTACTTCTCTCTCAGAGATCGTGTGAACGGCTCTTGGTTCATCCAGGCTCTGTGTGAACAGCTCTTTACCAGTGCGCACATCGACGATTTGGATAAAATCATGACTAAGGTGACGTTTCCATCTTTACAAATAAGTAATAATAGTAAAGTAGCAATATCAGTAGTAATAGCCGTAGGAGAAGGGTTAATAAACAACGTTTCCAAATCCAGTCATTCGGAAGAAGTAGTAGTAGTTTGAGTAGTAGTGGTGGTAACAAGTATAAGTAGCAATAGAAGTTATATAAATATAATAGTAAAGTAGAAGGAGTAGTAGTAGTAGTAGTAGTAGTGGTGGTGGTAGTAGTAGTTGTCGTAGTAGTAGTAGCAGTAGTAGTTGTAGTAGTAGTAGTAGAAGGAGTAGTAGTAGTAGAAGTAGTGGTGGTAGTAGTAGTAGTAGTAGTAGTAGTAGTAGTAGTAGTAGTAGTAGTAGTAGTAGTAGTAGTAGTGGTAGTGGTAGTAGTAGTAGTGGTGGTGGTGGTGGTGGTGGTGGTGGTGGTAGTAGTTGTAGTAGTAGTAGTAGTAGTAGTAGTAGTAGTAGTAGTAGTAATATTAGTAGTAGTGGTAGTAGTAGTAGTAATAGAAGCAGTATTAGCAAATACGCAATCACAGTAACCTGACAACAAACAAGCTGTAATAAAATAAAGTAATATTCTTGGTACAGTATAATTATATGTGTTTGTTAGATTGACCCGCTGCCTTCTATATTCTACTCCACTTGTAGATGTTATGTATATGCAACCATGTTCCCGTAGGCAAGGGGTTAAAATGATTTTTTTTTTCAAATATAATGAAGATCAAAAGGTCAAATTCAAAAGTATTATTCTTTAAATGCGTCTCATTTTTGTTTTACATTTTTGCTCAGGTCACTCGACGTGTAAGACAAAAATTCGCCCAAATCCCAATTAATGGCACCCTTAAACCGGTAGTGCAGACCCCACAGACAATTAGACAAGGCATCGAGAAAAGCATCTACTTCCTGCCAAAGTATCCTTCCATCAACCAGGCTGGACATGTAATAGATTCATAGCATTACATGTTCAGTATAGAAACTTTTTATTTGAGAATGATTTCTTCAAATAAACGGCTGATAATACTACAAGAAAAGATACACAATAGAGGATTCCGGCTGCAATGACGGATGGATGCCACGCAGAAGACAGAAGATGCGCACATTAGCATGCACTGCATGTTTCCATAGCAGCACATTAGGCAGTGCATTTCTTGTTCGATGGACGGTTGAGCTATTTCCATAAAGAAACTGCTATTTAAATTGAAAGTTTTTTAGTTATAAATGTATTCATACATGTGACCCTATTATGAGCAGGCGCTTAGCTTTTTGCGAATGTGCATTGAACCGTCTATGATTCATTTTATTCGTAGCTACATGATTAGTGATTTGGTGTTGATGTGACAACCAAATGTTCATTCCGGATGCATTTAGGCGGGCTTTATAGAAAAAAGGAAATAATTCAAATTTTCATTTGAAAAATGTACATACACATTTTGGTCAAAGAGTTTACACATATCTGATGTGTGCATTAATACATATAAACAAAAGTTAACATGAAATGTGTTTGTACGGACACTGTAATTATATTTCATACACTATAAGTTAATTTATTGTTGTTTTATTAAACATTACGATATATTATAATTATGACTTAATGAAATACGAGTCATTGGTTGGCTCAACACAGTCGCATGATTGCCACCATATATTTTTACATGGCGCGCTGCAAGAGATTGTATTATGACGTCATAATGAGAGAGGGGGTTCTACAATGATTTGTCAACATATTATCACTTCGAAAGGCCACATTTCCAGTCGAGCTCAGAAAGGCTTAAAGTGTAAAGATGTCTTACTTCAGTCTAATAATATAACATATGTTAAAGGGATAGTTGAGTTTTGGTAGACTACTTATTTTTTTTGTGAGGTAATGAAAAACTGAGTGTAAAAATTTGAAAGAGCATACTATTTAAATAACAAAATCATCTTTGATCAAAATCGGTTCAGAGACGGCTGAAATATCCATAAATATAACAATTTGTAATAAAGCTGGGGCCCCGGGTTTATTAGAGAATTTTGAACCAGCCGTTACAAATTCAAAAAAATGCTTCCTCTTTTCAAAAAGTTACAAAATAGGTATTTAAATATTTGTTGGTTATTTCTCTATCTAATCACTATTTCAACAAAACATCACATGCACAATATTTTATTCAAAATGGTTGAAACCGATGAGTGTTTAGAAAGCGCCCTCTTACGTTTTAACGGCTCTTTTTGAATGATAACATGATTTTTACTACGTCATCTGTAATGTTGTGTTCCTTTCTAGTTATAACTATTAGTTTGTAATGTAATGATACTGTACTCTCCTTACCAGAACTCAACTATCAGAGTTAACTAGAAGGATTGACTGGATAATGAAAAGAAACAATAATGATATAACTGCGAATATCAAGAATCAATTAGTCCACAGGTGTAAAGCGGTTTTACTGGGTATTGGTAGTCATTTTGGGCTTTTCGCAAGCGCAACGCGGCCGTACAAACTACGTGTCGTGTGCAAAAATCACCAATTTCCTGTAGTATCAGCGATCCCTCCGTTCCTGAACTGTTATCACCGACCGTCTTTGGTCAATTGTGCGGCCGCGCTGAGAGACCGCTCGATCCGGCAAACAGCCAATCAGCAGCGCTCGCTGCTCGTAGCGACGTCAAACGTCGCTCGCAACGTGTGTGGAGTGTAGTGTGTAGTGTGCATGTGTAGTGTGCTGCCCAGCTGTTCAACCATCCGAGTCTACGGCCGCGTTGATCAAATAAGCGAAACGGCTTGTAAAACAGAGTTGTTTTAGCGCGGCCGACGTACCAATAGATCGTTCCTGCGTCGGTGAGAGCCGCCGCGTAGCACAGCGAAAAACCTCTTATGTCTTTTTAGGCCGGACTAAAAATAAGCCACTGATGAAAATTTGGGCCAATAAGTACCTCGTCTACGTATCGGGACTTATCCTCAATAGCAAACTTGCACTTGTATAAGTTACCCTGTTGTATTGTCATGAACTTGTATATGATTTAAATAAAACAGTGATTAATAAAATCATGTGGAAATAGCATGACTAGACTATAATTCCAGAAGACATTAACAGCAACATAACATAAACAGCAGCTAGAGTTTTAGATAAGTGGATTTTTACAATGTTACTAGATCCCTTTAAATGAAAACAATATTAATGTTCCTAAAATTGTTGATAGGCACCATAACATAGTATGTTCCCTCGTTATCGAAACAATCTCCCTGTTAGTTTTGTTCCGTATCTACGTTTGTAAACAGAATATGAAACAGCCTCACCTATTATGTACAATTTTGATTTTGTAGTAATTATGGTATGGATATAAATTATGCCTTTGTACTGTTTTGTTTGTTATTCTAGGGTGTTATACTTGATAAAATGTATATGTCCACAATTATATCATTGTTTTATTGTACTCTTATTTCTTTGGGGAAGCCTATACGCCTTTTTAATTTTATTTTTTAATTTGTTTTTATTTGTATTATGTATGAGTTGTTGCGTGTTTATATTTGATATTATATCCTACATGAATGAAATCCTGTTCAGTGATTGGTCTACATAGCGTCATGTGACCAAACATAGTAATGCCCATGGAGAAAAATGTGCTATGCGTGACGTCATTCATGGAATAGTAAATGCTATTCCATGTATGACGTCATAGATGCCGGGTGATCATATTGAGCCCATAGAGATGCGTATTATAAAACTTCCCTGCGAGCAGAAGTCTTGTTTTAGCTTGCGAAAGGTGCTCGACGAGATTTCCCAAAGAGTAATTTAAAATATACAGAATATTTTCACCCGTGAATATCAATAAATTCCAAAGAATATTCTACAGATGCATTTCATGTATAACGTAGCGGTATTCGAATTTAACAACTCCGACAATGGTGCACATTGCGCATCGTTGTCCTTCTGTGGTCGTGACACTAATTCGTCATTCAACAATCAGCGGTGTGCAGTGATGTACGTGTAATGTATGATGGGGGTATCGAACTTCGCGCAGTCGACAAGAAATGTACTGATTTGTATACTAATTATAATACCAATTTATTCAGAATATTCTGTAGTATAATAAACAGGTTTGGGTTTTACGATTACTCAATTCAAATTACTTATTTCGGCCTGTTTTTGAAACCCTTCCATTTTTATTGACAAAACAAAAGGGGATCAAACTACGCGCAGCAGTTTTCTCATTCATTTGTACGCGAATTTAAAAGGCCATTGTAGCTGTTTTCACTGTCATGTTTTGGAATTTTCATGCGCGCACAGAACAAAGGGGGATCAAAACTACGCGCATTTGTATGCATACGTAATGGTGTGGAGCTGGCAAGTTAACTGCGCGAAACTAACTGCGCCAAGTTAGATGCCGCGCGAAGTTTGATGCTCTGACCAGGGGGGTGTCACTGCTGCCAGAGTGCAGCGATTTTTGCTCACCGGAAGAGCCTACAACTGGTTGCATTATGGGCTACTTGGGAACTACAGTTAACCAATCACAGAGTAGTTCAAACGCGTCGTCACGGGATCGAGGTCAATAAAACAAGTTCATATGCATACGTCACAATGGCTCCCATTGTTCTCATAAGCGTGATGAAATCTAGGACAGTGCGCAGGAAAATAGGCGCGATAGTCTACACACTGCATAGCATGATGATTGGTCAAGTATTACTAGGTCACTACGCGATGACGTAGAGAAGTAGGCTACAGGAGCTTCAAAAATCGGTTCACTCCGCCATGTTGCCCATGTACAAAGTCTATGGGACACGTGACTTGCGCGCGTAAAGTGAGCCTTCTAGTTATAAACGGGTTGGTTTGTTTATTCTTACTTCTATGGCCCTGACCATCGGAATCCATAATCATTGAATGTCAACTAGAGGCTCTCAGTGCATGGTATTTTGTTTATGATGCATATGTACAAACACTTGTCATTACATCATTGTGTAACTGCATTCTTATTTCTGTCGAGAAGCTTAATATGGGTACATGGTCTCTACTTCTCCGTCCTAACAATGTACATTGTTTGATTACGGGTTCTTTCATATTTTTTTGTATTTGTATGTTTTTAAAGTAAAGTATGTGAAAATAAACGAAATAAAACAAAAACATCAATATAACACTTCTTGTATGCAGTTGGTAATTCATATTAAACTATATGCCCTTGGATATCCAACAGGAAATACATGTCAGTACTAATAACAATAAAACATCCGTCTTTACACACATATTTGAGTAAAAAATGCTGATAACGTGGTGATTTTATTTACAGTATCATTTAAACAAACGGACAAACATACGAAAACAAACGGACAGTTATCACTTTCCATGTAAGATGGATACATTCAAGACATTAAGGAAAATTACATTTAAGGGCCTCCTGTCAAGGTTGAATACGGATATAATAATTAAAACAATAATTAGCCTATACATTACAATGGCGCTGTTCTCCCAGTTAAGCTCTGCATATCTGCTAATATTACTACCTTGGTTATTAAAGATGAAATCTACACCTGATAAGATTTGAGTGCTAGTCTCATAATTGGTTAACAACTAAATAACCTCTCTATGTAAGGATGTTGAGATTTTTCTTATTGTTTGAACAGTACAGTAATAAAATGACTTTTACCATCACAGATAACAAATATTATAATTGCTGTGAAATGTAGATAACGATCAGGACAGTTTTCATGACATTAATGCTTAACGATTGGCCGGTTTTTTTGTCGTTTAGCCTAATATAAACTTGGACCCCAGGCTAGTGTCGTGGGTCGTGGTCAGACTCGTCACTCTAGAATAAAACTAGGGTGAAGCACGGTTTTGCAGTGAAGTGTAGTTTACTAAACATCAAGTATGAACCCACCAAAAGCAGAAGAAAAATTCAAATATACACAAACATTAGTAAAATATATTACCTTTAATGCAAAAAAAGGGTAGTTCAGTTTGGTATAGAGGGCGCTACGAGAAATATGTGTGTTGTTGTGAGATAATGGAAAACTGAGTGTAAAATCTGAAAGAGCATATAATTTGAATGACAGCATTCAACTTTATTTTATCAAGATCGGTTCAGAACGGCTGAAATATCAATAAATAATCAAATCGGAATCAATCTGGGTCCCAGATTGATGTATTTTCTTTATAACGGAGGAAAACGAATCAGTCAATTCACCCTTCATCCTGCGACCTGCATACATCCAAATATACCGAGGATGATTATGGTCCTCATATCCAAGCTCAGTGTGTCTGCTTGAAGCCAAGTGGCTGAATACGTCCGGGACATCATGTATATATATGTATATTTTGTATAACTCTTTTATAAGGCATGCATACTATATTTATTAGTTGAAGGAAGTTATTTAATTGGTTATTTGATACTTGTGATTTATTGATGAATGAATATACAGTGTACATGTATTATGACTGAACTGAAGATGAGAACAGTTTGGGACACCGTGTATATATAATCCTTTCAAATATGGCAGCGTCCTTGTTGTTGATTACTTTGTAGTATGTAAGTGTTTATTTCTGAGATTTGATAAGGTTAATTATACAGAAATAGTACGCTACCCCAAAGTACTTATTTGAACAAGATCTGATAGAGTCTCTTTTCCAATGGAAATCGATACCAAGAACAGTAATTTTGGTCGTGTAGTTTTTGTTTAGGGCGCTCTGACTAACACCGTGTCAGGCTCCCATTTTTTGTCAATTTCTACATGTCAGTGCCTGATAAATCGCACTTCCTGCCCGTCATAGCATTAAACAACGAGCAATACGCGCGCTATTGTTAGTGTGCATTCAGCTGTGTGCCATGGCTGTTTGATGATATGCGATTTATCAGGCACTGACTTGGTAAAAATTGACAAAAATGGGAACCTGACATGGTGTCACTCAAAGCGCACTAAACAAAAACTACTCGACCAAAATTACTGTTCTTGGTATCGATTTCCATTGGAAAAGATACCCATATGGAAATAATAATTACGTTACGTTTTTTGGGGGGGCCCCCACCCAGTATTGTGTAAAAAATACACTTTAAGTACAAGAATGATTGAAGGGTGTATCTATTGACCAGCGTAATAATGTTAGTGTACCACGGTATCATATTTTTGAGAATAGCACTGTAAAAATAGCTATTATTATTATCATTTATGTATTTCTCTATTTGAAATTATTTTTACCATCAATCCCTCATGAAGATATTGTTGTTGCCAAATTATATTGGGCACGTGCCCCCATATGTCTACCCCAGTGTCATTTGCACATACAATACTACGATTTTCTAACATCCCCATAGACTCTGTACATAGCCCACCCGGTTCCCGTAAGCAACGGGTTAAGATATTTGCCAATTAAATTCATTATAGGATCACATCCATGGGTATTACAAAATCTAATAGTAGTGAACATGTTAATACAAGGTAGGTTCCTACAACAAATTCATATTGTAAAGAGAATTGCGACATGCTCGCTATCTTTTGTCATTTTTAAACAATATTTGTTGTCAATTATCCTTTTGTACACGTCACATGACTCATGCAATCAGCATTCCCGTCTACATGAACAGCACTTCCGGAAAGAATATAAATTTAGGAAAATAATTCTTTTTTATCCTAGTGTTATAATTATCGAAACAAAAACAAGGAAACAATGGCAAAGTGCTATGTTGTTACAGTTACAAATAATGTGTTTCTATCGTTTGTAAAACGTACACCTCTGTGCGGCCTCGATCCCTGGTTTAGCCGTGTTTGTATACGCTACAAATATGTTACAAATCAAGAACATATAGCACGCTTCCCTAAATTATGTACTTTTGAGAACATGTTTACGAATGCTACATTCTTGTGGTGTGATCTAATTAACCAAACCCTTCGAATATACGGATGTTACAGAGTTTATAATTATTTGCCTGCAATACTGTGATATGTATGTACTTTGTGAAATTCAGAGTAAAACTAGTTCAAAAGTGTCAATTGTTTTTCTATGAATACTCCTCTAAAAATTGCTCACATTTTACCATAATTTCCATTATCCCCGAAGTCCCAAACTTCCTCATTGAAATCCTTACTTCGTCGGTTGAGAGCGAGAAGGGCGCTTGGTGTACGCATGTTCGAAGTCTGTATAGAAACGTACTGTAGCACCTTTGTAATGCATGTGACTGGCTATAGCAAAACCTTGCACTTGTCGGTAATTCATGTTTTGAACCATTGGGCATTATAATTTCACATAATGTGTGTAAACGACTTATGATTGTAAAATTGAAACAATTGTATCTTCGCCAATTATTGACCTATTTGTTAGAACAAAGTATCCTATGAAAGCTTATGATAAGGCCTTTCTAATGGCATCTACATCTTCATTTAAATTTGTACCGACAAGTGCAGGGTTTGGCTTTCGCCGGTCACAATAACAATGTATACATAAATTGTGTCTGAAGTGTTACGTAGAGAAGGCCCTGATCTACCAGATAGTATTATATCCATATCTCAGTTTAGCCCGGACTGACTTCACACTCTTATCACTCTCACCCGACGATTTCATATTGGTGCACGGGTCCTGTTGTAGACTCGGCTAGGTGGCGTCTTAAATTTACTACAATACATACATGTATAGCAATACTGTGATTAAAAGATTGCTGACTCCTCGTGTTAATGTATGTTACATGTATACAGGGTGGCCCAAAACAAACGGAACGTGGTACTTCCCAAAATATAATACCACAATGTTTATGTTCATCGGATAGGGTGTCCTTTCAAATGAAAAACGATACCAAGAACAGTAATTTTGGTCAGGTCGTTTTTGTTTTAGGACGCAGTAAGTGAGACCATGTCAGGTGCCGATTTATGTCGATTTCGACCTAGTCAATGCCAGTTTAACCGCACTCCTTGCCCGTAATACCATTCAGCGACCAGGCCCATTCTCTCGGCACACGGCTGAGTGCACACTAACAATAGTGCGCGATGCTCAACGATATGAACGGCGGTTCGTGCAATTCATCAAGCGCTGGCTCAATACAAATTGACAAAAAAGAGAACCTGCCATGGTGTCACTCACAGGGCCCTAAAACAAAAACTACACGACCAAATTGACTGTTCTTGGTATCGTTGTTCATTTGAAAAGACACTCTATCCGATGGACATAATACATGTGTTACTTTATTTTGGGAAGTGCCCCGTTCCGTTTTTTTTTGCGGCCACCCTGTATAACATACTGTAAAAGGGAATGAACATGTGTACTACATACTCCATATTCTGCTGATATGTGTGTTTGATTTAACATGTGTGGGTGAACAATAGTCTACCTTTGCTTTGGCAAAACCCTGGGATGCAAATCAAATGGTTCATTGCAGCTCAATGAAATGAAAGAAACAAAAAACAGTCATCGATAACAATGTAATGTTTGCTGATTTAGTTCCTTGTTTGTTAAGTTAAAATACGAACATTATTGCTCTAGCTCCGCGTTTTAAATGTTCAAAACCATACTATACACTGTGTATCATATAATATAATGATATCTTAGATCTGCAATATGTTTTGGGTATATAATGTCATGTTATGGTTTTAGTAAAACAATCAAATGAAATTAAACGATTGACTGGAATTGACACAACCGGTGAATGTACTGTATATCGTTTTGTTTAAGTTGATACAAATAGCTCAGGAAATTAATAGGAATGTAATAACTTTTGTAAACGTTTCTTGTTTGGAACGCATATTTTCTACCAAAAGAGACGTCACCGAAATATTATAGAGGGTGGGATTCAAAACAAAAATGAAATATCAATTTGCACATATTAGTTGGTAAACTTGGGTAAACCGGTCATAACTTTTCTTTCAATTGACCAAAATTTCTCGAACAGCATTTTTATTAGGGTGTCCAATGTGCAAAAAGGATCAATGCAAAATATATTTTCCAGACAAACCTTATTTCCACATTGCGATTAAGCGGGGGTGTCATAATTATGCTCGGCTGTATTAATGTATAGAAGCGAAATCGTGAGACGTATGTTGACGTTGTTGAAAACTTCATTATATTCAGGTGTCCACATTCAACTAACAATCAGTACAAAGGGAGGACATATTTTCTAATTGTCTGATTTTTAGATAGCTTAGTTCCTCTATATTACACTCGAGTTGAGCCGGGTAATATTGCACAAATAGAATATCGGTTGACGTTTTTCGACATGATGAAGGTTTTCATGTACACAAAATAATCCAAACAAATGGAAACTACATTACGTTTTTCCGGAAACATTTTTTGAGAGCTTACTTCATAATTTTTACATAGCGATTGCTCGTTTTAAACTAAAAAATCAATATTGTGTGACGTTTTTAGACGTTGATGAAAACATCATTCCTCCAACATAGCCAAGGTTTCCATAATACAAATACCGATATGTACAAAGGATACACACATTTTCCAGCCATTCAATCTTACTGCACAAACGTAACTTCACATGATTACTATGAGATTGTTAATACAATAAGAATCATATTTGTTTTTCTTTATTCTGTCTGGGTCAAATTGTCAAGTTCCACTAAAACTGCCGTATACAGGGCTATTATAGTTATTATGTCGTGACATTGATATTGAGTGCCAACTGGTTAAACAGGTGCATTTTCTATGTCTTTGGTAATTCGCTCAGGTTTTCGAAAAAAAAGCCCCTCGTCATTTCCTTCTTCCTGAAACCAACAATTTGCAATGATCTGGAATGATTGTTGGTGCGTGAAATTCATCTATTCATATTATGGGTAAGCTGACGGGGGTATAAATCTTGACGTTACATTATCAAATAGAGTATCGGCATAAGAGAAATTATTTACCAAATGAAACATGCATGTCGCAATGTTGTATGAAAAGGGAATTTATTTGTCTACGTACCTTAAATCTAAGTAATACCGATCTTTTGAGGAAATAAACACACATTTAAGAACATGAACTTCATTTCTGAACTGATCATAATCAATTGCGTATCGTACATGGACTAACCTAAACTGGTGATATATTAATTACGGAAACACTCAGTGGTCGCGTTCCCTTTTAAGTTTTACATTTTAAACAGCGGCAGAACGCCTAATAAAAAAGGTAAATATCTCCTTGATATTTGACATTCTCTACTAAAAGCGTGCCCACGACTAAGTGGCATGCATTTTTGAAAGAGCCGATGCTCTTTGACATTTGGTTAGAGCATCGGTTCTTTAACTCATGTATGCCATTTCGCAGGCATATTTTGGTAGATGATGCTGCACATTTTTTACCTCGTTTTTTCTGAAATATTCAAGTGAAAGATTATACTAATTGTGATAAATGTGACCTTCATCTTACGTTTCCAATCTATTCAAGGTCACTTCATGGAGATGATTTCGCTTTATTCTGTACACATTTTCCCCCATGGTATTTATAGGTGATGGTAGAACATCATTTAGTTGAATATTTAAATTAAGCCCAACTGTTCGGCAACGGTTATGTTCAATATAAACCCCTCATATATCTACCCCAGTGTCATTTGCAAATACAATACTACGATTTTCTAACATCCCCATAGACTCTGTACATAGCCCACCCGGTTCCCGTAAGCAACGGGTTAAGATATTTGCCAATTAAATTCATTATAGGATCACATCCATGGGTATTACAAAATCTAATAGTAGGGAACATGTTAATACAAGGTAGGTTCCTACAACAAATTCATATTGTAAAGAGAATTGCGACATGCTCGCTATCTTTTGTCATTTTTAAACAATATTTGTTGTCAATTATCCATTTGTACACGTCGCATGACTCATGCAATCAGCATTCCCGTCTACATGAACAGCACTTCCGGAAAGAATATAAATTTAGGAAAATAATTCTTTTTTATCCTAGTGTTATAATTATCGAAACAAAAACAAGGAAACAATGGCAAAGTGCTATGTTGTTACAGTTACAAATAATGTGTTTCTATCGTTTGTAAAACGTACACCTCTGTGCGGCCTCGATCCCTGGTTTAGCCGTGTTTGTATACGCTACAAATATGTTACAAATCAAGAACATATAGCACGCTTCCCTAAATTATGTACTTTTGAGAACATGTTTACGAATGCTACATTCTTGTGGTGTGATCCAATTAACCAAACCCTTCGAATATACGGATGTTACAGAGTTTATAATTATTTGCCTGCAATACTGTGATATGTATGTACTTTGTGAAATTCAGAGTAAAACTAGTTCAAAGTGTCAATTGTTTTTCTATGAATACTCCTCTAAAAATTGCTCACATTTTACCATAATTTCCATTATCCCCGAAGTCCCAAACTTCCTCATTAAAATCCTTACTTCGTCGGTTGAGAGCGAGAAGGGCGCTTGGTGTACGCATGTTCGAAGTCTGGTATAGAAACGTACTGTAGCACCTTTGTAATGCATGTGACTGGCTATAGCAAAACCTTGCACTTGTCGGTAATTCATGTTTTGAACCATTGGGCATTATAATTTCACATAATGTGTGTAAACGACTTATGATTGTAAAATTGAAACAATTGTATCTTCGCCAATTATTGACCTATTTGTAAGAATAAAGTATCCTATGAAAACTTATGATAAGGTCTTTCTAATGGCATCTAAATCTTCATTTAAATTTTTTACCGACAAATGCAGGGTTTGGCTTTTGCCGGTCACAATTACAATGTATACTGATGTATACTGATCTACCAGATGGTATTATATCCATATCTCAGTTTAGCCCCGGACGGACTTCACACTCTTATCACTCTCACCCGACGATTTCATATTGGTGCACAGGTCCTTGTGTAGACTCGGCTAAGTGGCGTCTTAAAGTTACTACAATACATACATGTATAGCAATACTGTGGTTAAAAGATTGCTGACTCCTCGTGTTAATGTATGTTACATGTATACAGGGTGGCCCCAAAAAAACGGAACGGGGTACTTCCCAAAATATAATACCACAATGTTTATGTTCATCGGATAGGGTGTCCTTTCCAATGAAAAACGATACCAAGAACAGTAATTTTGGTCAGGTCGTTTTTGTTTAAGGACGCAGTGAGTGAGACCATGTCAGGTGCCGATTTATGTCGATTTCGACCTAGTCAATGCCAGTTTAACCGCACTCCTTGCCCGTAATACCATTCAGCGACCAGGCCCATTCTCTCGGCACACGGCTGAGTGCACACTAACAATAGTGCGCGATGCTCAACGATATGAACCGCCGCGGCGGTTCGTGCAATTCATCAAGCGCTGGCTCAATACAAATTGACAAAAAAGAGAACCTGCCATGGTGTCACTCACAGGGCCCTAAAACAAAAACTACACGACCAAATTGACTGTTCTTGGTATCGTTGTTCATTTGAAAAGACACTCTATCCGATGGACATAATACATGTGTGACTTTATTTTGGGAAGTGCCCCGTTCCGTTTTTTTGCGGCCACCCTGTATAACATACTGTAAAAGGGAATGAACATGTGTACTACATACTCCATATTCTGCTGATATGTGTGTTTGATTTAACATTTGTGGGTGAACAATAGTCTACCTTTGCTTTGGCAAAGCCCTGGGAAGCAAATCAAATGGTTCATTGCAGCTCAAATAAAATGAAAGAAACAAAAACAGTCATCGATAACAATGTAATGTTTGCTGATTTAGTTCCTTGTTTGTTAAGTTACATAATGCATTAAAATATTAACATTATTGCTCTAGCTCCGCGTTTTAAATGTTCCAAACCATAATATACACTGTGTATCATATAATATAATGATATCTTAGATCTGCAATATGTTTTGGGTATATAATGTCATGTTATGGTTTTAGTAAAACAATCAAATGAAATAAAACGATTGACTGGAATTCAAACAACCGGTGAATGTATTTCGTTTTGTTTAAGTTGATACAAATAGCTCAGGAAATTAATAGGAATGTAATAACTTTTGTAAACGTTTCTTGTTTGGAACGCATATTTTCTACCAAAACAGACGTCACCGAAATATTATAGAGGGTGGGATTCAAAACAAAAATGAAATATCAATTTGCGCATATTAGTTGGTAAACTTGGGTCAACCGGTCATAACTTTTTTTTCAATTGACCGAATTTTCTTGAACAGCATTTTTATTAGGGTGTCCATGTGCAAAAAAGGAAAATATATATTCCAGACAAATTTGTGAAGACCTTATTTCCACATTGCGATTAAGCGGGGGTGTCATATCCTCGGCTGTGTTATTGTATAGAAGCTAAATCGTGAGACGTTTGTTGACGTTGTTGAAAACATCATTATATTCAGGTGTACACGTTCAACTTGCAATCAGTACAAAGGGAGGACATTTTTTCTAATTGTCTGATTTTTAGATAGCTTAGTTCTTCTATATTACACTCGAGTTGAACCAGGTTTATTGCACAAATAGAATATTGGTTTACGTTTTTCGACATGATGGAGGTTTTCATGTACAAAAAAATCATCCAAACAAAGGGAAACTACATTACGTTTTTCTGGAAACATTTTTAGAAAGCTTACTTCATAATTTTCACATAGCGATTGCTCGTTTTAAATGACCTAAAGCAAGGCTCGACACTCGCACTGTCCCGCTGGCCGGGGCCAGTGAAATTGCACTTGGGGCCAGCAAAATGTATACAAGTTATATTTTGGTGCAGATTTTCAACCCGACATTGAAAAAGTTGAAAAACCTTTTTGAATGTTATGTTGTGCTTCATCTGTAATCACAGGTTTGATTAGGGAAGAGTGATATTTTGAATAGACTAGTAAAAAGCTTTTACTCATGAAATACAATTTTGGGGCCAGTAAATATTCTTTCGGGCCACCAGAATAGGGGCAGAAACTATTTCACTGGTCCGACCGGGCCACTGACTAAAAAGGTGAGTGTGGAGCCCTGCCTAAAGAATACAACGTACTTTGACACTTATTCCATAGTTGATGACTTGAAACATACGTCTGCCAAAAATATCCATGAAAATAAACACAGTAGTTATTTAAGACTAGTTTACGCCCCACCCACATTAAGCGTCCGGAATCGGCAGCTTGATCGACATATGATTGACAATTCATTGGCTTACGTCATGACGCGTCATCTACAGAATTTAGTTCATTAGTCCGTTCTTTAGATGACGTCACATTTTGGCGATTTAAAAGGGGCGTTCCCAGGACAATTAGATATTTACTAATTACCCCAAAATTGATTGATTTCATGAGAAATGACTGCCAAATTCTTTTTCTTCGGGAAAAATTACGTATAGAGAGCCGAATTGTGAAAATTAGGCCATCTAGACGCTGTAGTTCCTTTAAACTAAAAAATCAACATTGTGTGAGGTGTTTAGACGTTGATGAAAACATCATTCCTCCAACATAGCCAAGGTTTCCATTTACAAATACTATGAGATTGTTAATACAATAATAATCATTATTTGTTTTTCATTATTCTGTCTGGGTCAGTTATCAAGTTCCACTAAAACTGCCGTATAAAGGGCTATTATAGTTATTAGGTCATGATATTGATATTGAGTGCCAATTGGTTAAACATGTGCATTTTCTATGTATTTGGTAATTCGCTCAGGTTTTCACAAATTAAACCCCTCGTCATTTCCTTCTTCCTGAAACCAACAATTTGCAAGAGTTCGTCGTTTGTAAATAGATATGATCTAGAATAATTTTTAGAGCGTGAAATTCATCTATTCATATTATGGGTAAGCTAATGGGGGTATACATCTTGACGTTACATTATCAAAATAAAAGAGTACCGGCATAAGACAAATTATTTACAAAATGAAACATGCATGTCGCAATTTTGTTTGAAAAGGGAATTTATTTGTCTACGTACCTTAAATCTAAGTAATACCGATCTTTTGAGGAAATAAACACACACTTAAGAACATGAACTTCATTTTTGAACTGATCATACTCAATTGCATATCGTACATGGACTAACCTAAACTGGTGATATCTTAATTACGGAAACACTCAGTGGTGGCGTTCCCCTTTGAGTTTTATATTCTAAACAGCGGCAGACCTCCTAATAAAAAAGGTAAATATCTCCTTGACATTTGGCATTCTCTATTAAAAGCGTGCCACGACTTAGTGGCATGCATGTTTGAAAGAGCCGATGCTCTTTCCAATTGTGTTAGAGCATCAGTTATTTAAGTAATATATGCCATTTCGCAGGCATATTTTGGTAGATAATGCCAGATTACAGAAGATGTCATCCCTTCAGTATTTTACCGTGTGCCTTTCTTTTTTTTTACGGTGGCTTACTGTGTGCTTTTTGTGAATCGGGTGTCAATATAAACCCCTCACAAAAAATTCCGTAATTCAAGTTTTTAGTGTTGACATATATTTTGTTATGACATAATTCACCTCGAATAAGTTATAACTGACAAGCCTGTTTATTCCTCTTTGCATCGTTGCCTCATTTCTAATGGGTATGTCATTATGGATTGTGCAGTAGATTTGAATATGAAGCAGTATCAAAAGAGAACAATCTGAAAATACAACGTTATTGTCAATAATAATTTGCTTCAAGGTTTACATGTATATTGAATGGTCACACAAACTACTACTACTATAACTACTACTACTACTACTACTACTACTACTACTACTACTACTACTACTACTACTACTACTACTACTACTACTACTACTACTACTACTACCACTACTACTACTACTACTACTACTACTACTACTACTTCTACTACTACTACTACTACTACTACTACTACTACTACTACTACTACTACTACTACTACTACTACTACTACTACTACTACTTCTTCTACTACTGCTAGTACTACTATTACTACTACTATTACTACTTCTTCTACTACTACTTCAACTTCTATGAGTGCTTAACCAAAATACACTAACGAAATGTAATACAAAATAATAGTAACACATGGTCATTCATGACAAAGACAAACTGGCGCAAAACAATGAAAATAGCAAGAGCTATAACCAAACAAAAATGTATGTACTTTATTTCATATGTTTGTGATTAAATATATATGCTAATGTGATTTTTCATGATGTCTGCAAACATTTTGAAATGAAAAATCTCACTTTGGTTCAGGTTAATAGGGTATCAATTCAAGGAATTGAATACACGCATTATCATATACTGTATTGTGTTTGCTAACCCATGTGAAGGTCACCTCTACAGTGACTTTGTGGATATAATGGGCCCCTAAAATCCATCAAATGCCATAAGAAATGCCATTATCCATGTTCTATAAGATGTAATATTGCATAATAATGGTACGAAGTTAAATTTTCCCACATAAACTAGTCCACTAGTCCACTTTGCGACTTAACACAGATCTCAGGGGATCGCTCCTATTCGGACAAGATCGCATAGGCCTAGCGACCTTTGTTTGAATCACATCATTACGCAGTGAGTCAGCCTAATTCCATTGTGTACGCGATCTTTTCAATTTGGCCTCCTTGGGGTCATAGCTTGGCCCCTATTTCCACCCATTGTCAATGAATACAATAACGAGTAATTCACGCTTGTTTGATTCTGAATTTGTTGGCGAGGCATGGCTAGCCGTTTGAACATTTATTTCCTTTTCTTGATATCAAGAGTTACCATTGCTTAAAGGTAAAGGCCAATTTTGTAAACGCCCCCCTCTCAAAAAAATGAAATGAAAGCTCTTATTACCAATAATGTAAAAGAATATAATTACACTAATATAGGATTATCCAAATTTGGCCAAGAAACCGCCTACTAAGTGATATATTTGCGAAATTATATATCTATGCCGGCGGCACAGATATCGCCAATGAGGAATCGCCCATACGCTACGTGTATTACGAAATATTGATTTCTTCCGATATTTCTGTATTTAACGATGCTTAGGTTCGGATTTTACCACACAAGCCCTATTTCAGTACATATTCAACAGTAATGATCAATATAGATGTATTCGGCTACTTTCCCGAAACTGGACTTGGGCTTTAACAACAGCAAATCATTTATTGATATCAACAATTCAAGAAAAATATCAAGAATAGACTGAGTAGTTCTTGATTCTTGCAGGGCGCCTTTGTAGAGCAGTTTCGCATAACTGAACATTGAATTCTTGATATCAAGAAACCATTTTCTGTTGCTAACCAATGGCAATTCCTGATTTCAAAAATTCAACTCCTGGCATCAAGAAATCGAATTCTTGATATCAAGAAATCGAACTCTGGATATCAAGAAATCGAACTCTGGATATCAAGAAATCGAACTCTGGATATCATTAATTTATTTCCTGATATCAAGAATTTAATTATTGATATTTGAAAACAGAATTCCTGATATCAAGGATTGAATTCCTGATATCAGGAAATATGAACAATTGCCCAAATGGCTTTTTTGTGCGATCCCGCCCGACATGCGATCGAGAACGAAATTTTTAAACATGTCCAAAACATTGCGACCGCAACCGGCACCACCCTTGCGGACGCGAGTTACAGCGATCTGGTGCGGCCATTGGTGCCCACTTTGCGACTTAACCACAGATCTCAGGGGATCGCTCCTATTCGGGCAAGATCGCTAGGCGCAGATCGCAAAGTGGGCACTGGGTTTATTAAAAAAAAATCGCAAAGCGCGTTATGATGTCAAGACAAGCAAGAGCGAACAATACCTGGCTGTAAGTGTGCCGTCACACTATAGCCACGCTCTGTCTGCGTTCTCGTACTTATTAAAAAAAAAAACATTTTTTCCAAAGCGCAGGGGAAACGCCGACAAATCGAGCGATTAATGACACAATGGTAGCTCGTTCCCGCTCTTGCCACGACCTGAACACGCTCTGCGTACGCTTTGGCCACGCTTTCCGAGCTATTCACTGTGCACGCTTGGTGTATCTTTAACAATAGCTCATAACAATGAGACGAGGTCATTTGCTCTACGCTCTGTCTGCGTTCTCGTACTTATAAAAAAAAACAACATTTTTTTCAAAGCGCAGGGGAAACACGATCTCCATGCACACGCTCTGTGCGATCCAATACCATGTACGAATGTAGTTGAACACACTCAGTGCGTTTCACGAGGTTGGGTGGAGGGAATGGGGAGGGTTATTATTGTTGACTATCATTGGTAGTAGTAGTAGTGGTAGTAGTGGTAGTAGTGGTAGTGGTAGTGGTGGTGGTGGCAGTGGTGGCAGTGGTGGTAGTGGTGGTAGTAGTGGTAGTAGTGGTAGTAGTGGTAGTAGTGGTAGTAGTGGTAGTAGTGGTAGTAGTGGTAGTGGTAGTGGTAGTGGTAGTGGTGGTAGTGGTGGTAGTAGTGGTAGTAGTGGTAGTAGTGATAGTAGTGGTAGTAGTGGTAGTAGTGTTAGTGGTGGTAGTAGTGGTAGATTTTGGACAAAACAATCATATATTTGCGGGAAATATGTGTTCATAATGCATACATAGGGTGTGCGTATGTCCCCATTCATTGGAGCCTCATATAATTTGTATGCCGCCATGCCACGTTTTAGCCAGAAATTGAGTTTCCCCCAAATGTACATTATTTTTGCCCGGACATGCCATTTTAAATTGTGATATCATTTTACCTATAGTTGAAACGTGTCAAACTTCGCAATCTATAGCGTCCACTAGCAGAAGTGCTGGAATAGATCTGCAAGAATGTCTTTTGTTCAACTTGGGAATGAATGAGAAGATTATGACACTTGTGTGAAAAGATATCCTCCCATGCATGGACATACAATAGCCCCTGAACAAAGAGTAGGACGCCGAAGCCCCAAGTTTGTTTTTCAACATGTCCAAAGCGAACGCCGAGCTAGCTACGTCCTGCTCTTTTGTTCATCGAGCTATTCATGGAAGGATATCTATTGACGCATGTGAGATAATCTTCCCATTCATTGCCCACTGCGTTGCCAATTTGCTAATTTAACTTGGTCGCCGCGGGAGCGGCGCCAGAGCGGCCGAGAAAAGTGTACGATCTGAACAATAGCGAACAATGAACGCCGCTCTCCACACGACCTCAACACGCTCTCCCCACGTCCTCCCCACGCTTCCAATTTTATGAATGGGGATTAGGAGCGGCGCTAGGTCGGCGCGAGAGCGTAGCTAATGTGACGGGGGTATAATTCTCAACCATGCACGCATGCGTGGAAATAGGGACAATAGGAAGTCGCCGTGAGATCGCATAGTGGGTACCGAAAAGATCGCGTACGCAATGAGATCGGGTTGACTCGCGGCGAACTGGTGCGATTCACACCGAACCGAGATCGCTAGCAACTCGGGCTAGATCGCAAGCGCAGATCGCCTAATGGGCACTGGGCTTTACGAATTCGATTGCTGCTTTGACACGGCGATCGCAAATTGTGCGAATTCGTTTGCTCCTATTATCAATTTGAATGACACAATCGCAAAATTGAGCGCGAAAACATATATGACACAGGCATTATCATAGTAGATAAGCAGTTTTCAGCAGTATATTTGCACCATTAATTGCTATGTTAATTTAGAAAAAGTGAATTTACAATAGTTTTTTATGAAGATAACTGTAGACAGTCTTTATGTACTTTCACGTATCAAAGATAGGCTTGATTTCTGGTAGAAGGTTTTTTTTATGTAAATCCCTGTAAATACAAATAAAATGGTATGACATATTCAAAATGACATACGCATTATAATCTGTTCAAGTTCAAAGAGGATCTACAATGCAATGTAATTAAAATAACGCATGATATATTATCTTATGCAAACGTTGGTACAGTTTACTCATATGTTTTGTATGCAAACCTCGAAAGTGCACAATTGACGGTTTGACATGAAAAGATAAAAGGCCACTTGAGTTTGTAACAATATGTCCCATTTGTTGAAGTTTGCTTTTAACATTATGTGCGAGACTTGAAACAATACATGCATGAAGAGGCGCGTCAATATATTGACGCGTTGTCGAGCAATAATGTGTAATCGCAGAGGGGAGAGTCATTGTGGTATTTCTAGTTTTAAGAAAGCAAATGATGAACATGAATATAACATGCAAATAGTGTTATATGATAAACGAGTGTTTTGTATGCCTTGTAAGCTATTTACCATTTTAAAAAACGAGTAAAGCATGACATTACAATACAAACCAAATAAAATCAGCCACTATCAGCTGATGTGGGATAACAAGTTAAACGTCATACTTGTAATGATACTCATAATGTCTGCCAATTGAATAAAAACACACACAAAAATAACTGTATGCATGTGAATACGACTAAATGTGGCATTTCCTGTACATACCCTTTAGATTATAGCGAGCTATGAACTTCATCAGATAGGTTAAACAGTGATAATTGAGACTTTATGTATCCCTGAATGAATTTGAAAGTTTCGTAGGAAAACCACACTCTGTACTTAGTAGGCACCAGTCAGTGGCGTAGCGTGGTCGGACTGATTGGGGGGCACGCACAATTATTGGGGGGCACACCTTTTGTATTTATTTGTTTTTTCAAAAAATTGCCCCTTATGTTTTCTAAGGTTTTTTTCTTCAAAATTATTGGGAGGGGGGGGGGGGGGGGGGGGGCACAGGCCCCCCGTGCCCCCCCCCCCCCCGTAGCTACGCCACTGGTAGGCACCAATGTCATTATACTAATACTATGATTGGCCCACATCACGTTCGGCCGTAGCGGTGTTGTTGATTATCTTATTAATTTGTTTAATCTCAGATTGTAGGACCCATGTAACCATTGGATCCTAGCCTAGAGCCCAGAGGCAACATAGAACTGGGTACGATGGGACTGATGACGACGTTCACGTCTATACTGCTGATAGGTATGTTGAAATTCATTTCATTGTCTATTTTAAGGCGAAATTGTTCATTGCCATCATCAAATTGGCAACTCCTAATTTGTGCTGCCTTTAAATGACATCAAAATAAACTGGCAAATATTAAGTTATTACATTTTAAGAAAAAAATAACTGTTTTGAGGTGAAGTTGCCAATTTGGACATCAAAAATCTGAAATTTGACAACGTGTTGCCAATTTAAGTATTTTTCCTAAATTATAGCAATCTACGGACAAATTGAAATCTTTAACAAATAATGAAAGCAGGAACAGTACCAAAAATACGACTCAAATAATAGCACAATTTATGTTTTGTTTAATCCTTGTACACTTAATACAATTTGTTCTCAAATGTAGGACTACTAAACCACACATATTTGGGCAATCGTCCTTGATTGTGAATCATTTACTGTTCAATTATTGCACTATATTTGTAACAATTGAACATAACACAAGATAAACAATACGTGTGGTTTACGGGTACACCATGTGAGATGGGTGGATTGGTAAGTCCTGAAAAGGACTATGGTAGTCCTAGAAAGGACTGTTGGTGTAGTTCTGAAAAGAACTGTTGGTATTCTTTCTAGGAGAGTTCTAAAAAGAACTGTTGGTAGTCCTAGAAAGGACTGTTGGTAGTCCTATAAAGGACTGTTGGGATAGTCCTGAAAAAGACTGTTGGTATTCTTTCTAGGAGAGTCCTAAAAAGGACAATTGTTAGTCCTAGAAAGGACTGTTGTTAGTCCTAGAAAGGACTGTTGGGATAGTCCTGAAAAGGACTGTTGGGATAGTCCTGAAAAGGACTGTTGGTATTCTTTCTAGGAGAGTCCTAAAAAGGACAGTTGGTAGTCCTAGAAAGGACTGTTGGTATTGCGAGGAGAGGGTGGATGGTAGGAGGGACTCGACGTTTCGAATAGGTTGACTATCCGTCGTCAGGAGTGGGGATCTGTTGGCGTGCGCGGCTTTAAGGTTAGGGGTTGCGGACGCGGGTGACGTACTATCGATTAGGAGCGCTATCGGCGATGCGTTGTGTGTGCTGCCGACGCTGGCGGCGCTGTAGTCTCTCGGCTCGCTGGGTGCGGACGTGGGTGACGCAAGGCTGCTCTGCGGGTGGCGGCGTTTGATGCTCGGCTGGCTGGCTGGCTGGCTGTTGACGCTGGCGGCGCTGTAATCTCTCGGCTCGCTGATCGCGGACGTGGGTGACGCAAGGCTGCTCTGCGGGTGGCGGCGGTTGATGTTCGACTGGCTGGCTGGCTGGCTGTTGACGCTGGCGGCGCTGTAATCTCTCGGCTCGCTGGTCGCGGACGCGGGTGACGCCAGGTTCTTCTGCGGGTAGCGGCGGGTGGTGTACGGTTGGCTGGCTGGCTGGCTGTTGCATTTCGGTGTGCTGGTTGCGGATTTGAGTGGCGCTAGGCTGCTCGGTTTCCTCTGTGGGTGGCGGTGGGTGATGTGTGGCTGGCTGTGTAGGCTGTGTCGGCGGTCTATTTGTGTCCTTGTTGATGAGTGGTTTCCAGATGTCGCTGATGTATAATCCTGTATCTTGAGGTACTGTGTTGTGGCGGTGAATTTCGATGGCTTCTCGGATGCGGCGTGTGTTCCAATGTTTGATGGTGGTGATGAGCTTGCTGTCGTCCCATTGAATGACGTGTTCGTGCTGTTGTGCGTGCTTGACGATGGCTGACTTGTCCCAATCGCTGAGTCTGTAGCTGGTCTTGTGTTCCTTTAGTCGTGTTTCCAGATTTCTGCCCGTTTCCCAATGTAGACTTGACTGCATTCGCATGGTATTCTGTAGACTCCTGCTTTCTTGTGAAGTGGATGCCTGTCCTTGTGAATGTGGAGTGCCGAGTGGAGCTTGTTGGATGAGCTATGACGAACTTTGATGTCTGCTGTCTGAAGGATGCGTTGAATCTTGTGTGAGGCTGGTCCGATATATGGTAGAACAACTGTTTGTGTCGGTGGTGTAGCTATTGGTTGGTCTTCTTCAGTTGTGGTGTCGGCGACGGGCCTGCTGGTTGGAATGCTGGTCTTGATCTTGTTTCTTGGGTATTTGTTGATATCAGTGAGGGTGGTGGTGACGTGCTTGATTTCCTGTTGTAGATGGTCGGCATCGCTGAGTTGGTGGGCTCGGCGGATGAGGGTGTTGGGTACTGACTGAATAACTGCTGGATGGTGGAATGATCTGTAGTGTAGGTATCTGTCGGTGTGTGTGGGCTTCCTGTAGACTTGGTGGGCGGGTTTACCGGATGGGGTTCTAGTAACGAGGACGTCGAGGAAGGGGATGCTGTTGTGTTCTTCGGTTTCCATGGTGAATTTGATGCTCGGGTGTTGCTGGTTGATGTGGGTGAGGAAGGTGTCCAAGTCGCCTCTGTTGTGTGGCCAGATGACAAATGTGTCGTCGACGTATCGAAGCCAGAGGGAAGGAGATTAAGAAGATGACTGTAGTGCTGTTGTTTCGAAGTGTTCCATGAAGATGTTGGCTATGACGGGTGAAAGTGGTGATCCCATGGCTTCGCCTTGTAGTTGTTTGTAGTAGTTGTCTCGCCATTTGAATGATGTGGAGTTGAGACAGAAGATGATGAGGTCGTGAATTTGGTCCGGTGTGAGTGCGGTTCTATCGGAGAGTGTGTCGTCAGCTTCGAGTCGATCTTTGACGATGCTGCAGGCTTCGGTGACAGGAACGCTGGTGAACAGAGATTCAACGTCAAAGCTGACCATGATGTCTGTGTCTTGTATGGTTGTCTCGGAGAGAATGTCGATGAAATGCTTGGAGTTGTTGATGTGATGCTGTGACTGTCCTACAAGAGGCTGAAGAATTGATGTCAGGTGTCTAGCGGTGTTGTAGCATGGCGATCCTCGGGTTGAAATGATGGGACGAAGTGGGATGGCGGGTTTGTGGATCTTCGGCTGGCCAAATAGGATGGAGCAGGTAGCTGAAGATGAACGGAGCTGGAAGTAGAGTGGCTTGGAGATGCCGTCTAGTCTGTGTAGTGAGAGTAGTTGCTGGTTTAGTTTCCTCTCAGTTGCTTGTGTCGGATCTTTCTTGAGCTGCTTGTAGGTCGGGGTCTCGATGAGGGCTGTGATCTTGTTATTGTAGTCTTGCTTGTTGAGTAGTACAGTGGCGTTTCCCTTGTCTGCTTGTAGAATGTGTATCGATGAATTGTTGCGTAAGTCCTTGATGGCTGTTTGTTCTTGGTTGCTGATGTTGGGTTGTGGAGGCTTGGCTGTTGAAAGCGCTTGAGTGACTTGAAGTCGGATGTTGTCTGATGCGGGTCTGCTCAGGAATCTTAGTTTGGTTTCAACTTGTTGTATTACTTCGGAGAATGGTATCTTCTTGGGTGATACGGCGAAGTTTAGACCTAATGATAAGACGTTGTGTTCTGCTGCTGTGAGGTTGTGGTCGCTGAGATTGATGACGGTATCCTTAGTGTTGGTGGGTGCTGACGTACTGGTTGGTTGCTGGTTCTTGGCTAGGAGCTGGTTGAATTTGGCGATCTGTTTCTGTCGGGTCGACTGGAACGTTTTCTTGGCGGTGGAGGAGTTGAATGCTTGGCATTTCTTAAGGTCGATAGGTTGGAGTTGTTGGGAGAACTCTCCTAAAAAGAATACCAACAGTTCTTTTCAGAACTACACCAACAGTCCTTTCAAGGACTACCTTAGTCCTTTTCAGGACTTACCAATCCACCCATCTCACATGGTGTACCCGTAAACCACACGTATTATATACACCACCATGGAAACCGATACTTACAAGCAACATTTAACTCAGCTCTACGGGGAGCCGACCCAAGTATCAGCCAGGCAACTACAGCGCAACTACGTCAAAGAAGCGAAACTCAAGAACCACCTCACCTTTCTTAAACGCTGCCGTGACTCCAGCTCAAGTCTTCAATTGACACACCACGCGCAGAACAGATCCTACACAAGGCAGGATTAGCCTTAGTCAGAGAACGCATCGCCAACACCCGCCATCAGCTACACAACGTGAACCACAACATCCAAGCATCCGAAATCAACCTCTCCCAACAACTCCAACCTATCGACCTTAAGAAATGCCAAGCATTCAACTCCTCCACCGCCAAGAAAACGTTCCAGTCGACCCGACAGAAACAGATCGCCAAATTCAACCAGCTCCTAGCCAAAAACCAGCAACCAACCAGTACGTCAGCACCCACCAACACTAAGGACACCGTCATCAATCTCAGCGACCACAACCTCACAGCAGCAGAACACAACGTCTTATCATTAGGTCTAAACTTCGCCGTATCACCCAAGAAGATACCATTCTCCGAAGTAATACAACAAGTTGAAACCAAACTAAGATTCCTGAGCAGACCCGCAGCAGACAACATCCGACTTCAAGTCACTCAAGCGCTTTCAACAGCCAAGCCTCCACAACCCAACATCAGCAAACAAGAACAAACAGCCATCAAGGACTTACGCAACAATTCATCGATACACATTCTACAAGCAGACAAGGGAAACGCCACTGTACTACTCAACAAGCAAGACTACAATAACAAGATCTCAGCCCTCATCGAGACCCCGACCTACAAGCAGCTCAAGAAAGATCCGACACAAGCCACTGAGAGGAAACTGAACCAGCAGCTACTCTCACTACACAGACTAGACGCCATCCCCAAGCCACTCTACTTCCAGCTCCGTTCATCTTCAGCTACCTGCTCCATCCTATTTGGCCAGCCGAAGATCCACAAACCCGCCATCCCACTTCGTCCCATCATTTCAACCCGAGGATCGCCATGCTACAACACCGCTAGACACCTGACATCAATTCTTCAACCTCTTGTAGGACAGTCGCAGCATCACATCAACAACTCCAAGCATTTCATCGACATTCTCTCCGAGACAACCATACAAGACACAGACATCATGGTCAGCTTTGACGTTGACTCCCTGTTCACCAGCGTTCCTGTCACCGAGGCCTGCAGAATCGTCAAAGATCGACTCGAAGCTGACGACACACTCTCCGACAGATCCGCACTCACACCGGACCAAATTCACGACCTCATCATCTTCTGTGTCTCCACATCCTTCAAATGGCGAGACAACTACTACAAACAACTACAAGGCGCAGCCATGGGATCACCACTTTCACCCGTCATAGCCAACATCTTCATGGAGCACTTCGAAACAACAGCACTACAGACATCTCCGCAATATCCTTCCCTCTGGCTTCGATACGTCGACGACACATTTGTAATCTGGCCGCACAGCAGAGGCGACTTGGACACCTTCCTCACCCACATCAACCAGCAACACCCGAGCATCAAATTCACCATGGAGACCGAGGAACACAACAGCATCCCCTTCCTCGACGTCCTCGTTACTAGAACGCCATCCCGTAAACCCGCCCACCAGGTCTACAGGAAGCCCACACACACCGACAGATACTTACACTACAGATCGTTCCACCATCCAGCAGTTATTCAGTCTGTACCCATCACCCTCATCCGCCGAGCCCACCAACTCAGCGATGCCGACCATCTCCAACAGGAAATCAAGCACGTCACCACTGCCCTCATTGACATCAACAAGTACCCAAGAAACAAGATCAAGACCAGTAGCCCATTTCATAAAACACTTGCAATTGTTGTAAGTGTCCAATTATTGTAACTTTTTGGTCATCAGCCAATCAGCATGGAGCATTACAGCTGTTGCCATGGTAGTTACAATAATTGGACACTTACAACAATTGCAAGTGTTTTATGAATTGGGCTACAGGATTCCAGCCAGCAGGCCCGTCGCCGACACCACAACGGAAGAGGACCAACCAATAGCTACACCACCGACACAAACAGTTGTTCTACCATATATCGGACCAGCCTCACACAAGATTCAACGCATCCTTCAGGCAGCAGACATCAAAGTTCGACATAGCTCATCCAACAAGCTCCACTCGGCACTCCACACTCACAAGGACAGGCATCCACTTCACAAGAAAGCAGGAGTCTGCAGAAAGCAGGAGTCTACAAGAAAGCAGGAGTCTACAAGAAAGCAGGAGTCTACAGAATACCATTGGGGAAACGGGCAGAAATCTGGAAACACGACTAAAGGAACACAAGACCAGCTACATACTCAGCGATTGGGACAAGTCAGCCATCGTCAAACACGCACAACAGCACGAACACGTCATTCAATGGGACGACAGCAAGACAGTACCTCAAGACACAGGATTATACATCAGCGACATCTGGAAACCACTCATCAATAAGGACACAAATAGACCACCGACACAGCCTACACTGCCAGCCGTACTTCACCCGTCGCCACCCACAGAGGGAACCGAGCAGCCTAGCATCACTCAAGTCCCCAACCAGCGCACGGACATGCAACAGCCAGCCAGCCAGCCAGCCGTACATCACCCGCCGCCACCCGCAGAAGAGCCTTACATCACTCACGTCCGCGACCAGCGAGCCGAGAGACTGCAGCGCCGCCAGCGTCGACAACAGCTAGCCAGCCAGCCAGCCGAACATCACCCGCCGCAACCCGTAGCAGAGCCTTGCGTCACTCACGTCCGCGAGCCGAGAGATTACAGCGCCGCCAGCGTCGGCAGCACACACAACGCGTCGCCGATAGCACTCCGAATCGATAGTACGTCACTCACGTCCGCACCCAGCGAGCCGAGAGATTACAGCGCCGCCAGCGTCGGCAGCACACACAACACGTCGCCAATAGCACTCCGAATTGATAGGACGTCACCTACGTCCGCAACCCCTAGCCTTAAGACCGCGCACGCCAACAACCTTTTAGTATAGAAGAATTAGAGAAATCTTTAGATATTAATAAAAAATCCACACCTGGTCATGATAAGGTTCCCTATGAAGTGTATAATAATCTCTCTCCTGTAGGGAAAGACATGTTGTTAAAGTTGTTTAATATAATTTGGAAATCAGGAGTTGTTCCAAAGGCCTGTAAACATGCGCTTTTTATTCCAATCTTGAAAGTTGATAAAGATCCTCACAATGTGAATTCTTATAGACCTATATCATTATTACCATGTTTTATTAAAATTATGGAAAGAATGGTAAAAGAAAGATTGAATTGGTTTGTAGAAAAACATGAGATTCTACCTCCTTTTCAATTGGGCTTTAGAAAAGGAAGAAGTGCTATGGATAATGTTGTGTTTCTAGAAAACATAATTCAAAAGAATATCAATAATAAAAGTCAAGTTATGACAGTCTTTCTGGACTTGGAAAAGGCGTACGATACGCTTAACATTAAGGGCCTTCTTTGTAAGCTAGAGGAAAGAGGAATAAACGGTAGAATGTTGGTGTTTTTGCACAATTACCTTACAGACCGGTCGTATCAAGTTCGTATAAATAATCAATGTTCAGAAACAAAGAAGTTACGTAAGGGACTTCCACAGGGAAGTATCCTAAGCCCCCTTTTATTTAATATTATGATGTCAGATATACCTGTGAACCCACATGTGGGGATTTTGATGTATGCTGACGATATTGTAATTTGGATTGCAGGCAACAACGTTAAGTTTATGGCAAAAAAAGTTCAAGAGTATTTAAATTATCTTAATGTGTGGTTTAAGAAATGGGGTTTATCCCTTTCCTTGTTGAAAACTACCCCACTACTCTTTACTAAGAATGTTAGCCCTAAGTTCCCTGTTATTCAGGTGAATGGGGTAGATTTAGTATTTAAATTGAATCATAAATTTCTTGGTATATTGTTTGATAGTAAACTTACATGGCATGCTCATGTAGAAAATGTTATAAAGAGATGCAAAAATAAAATAAATATATTGAGATGTCTTTCAGGGACAAAATGGGGCAGTTCCTCAAAGTCTTTGTGGATGGTATACCGTGCATATATTAGATCATTATTGGACTATGGGTGTGAGGCATACGATAGCGCCTCCGAGAGTGTTAAGAAAGGATTGAATACTATTCAATATCAATCGTTAAGGATTTGTATGGGAGCCCTCCCCCTCACGCCTTTAGACGCACTTCAAGCAGAAACAGGAGAAGCACCACTTGATTTGAGAAGGCAAATGTTAGTAGATAAATTTAAATGTTCAATAAGTAGAATAAAGTTTCACCCTTTATTACTACATATTCAACCCTGTTGGCAGTTTGAGTACTTACAAGCGAAGACCTGTAATAAACCTTTTGGATATAGAACTTTGGAAATAAAGATAGAGGACATGGAATCCCTTTCTGTTCACCATGTACCACCGTGGACACTTGCCGTCCCAAACATTTCATTAGAATTAAAACAATATATAAATAGAAATTATAATCCACACTATATGTTACAATGTAGTAAAGAAGTAATACAAACTAAATGGCATTCTGAACTCCATATATTCACAGACGGTTCGCACGTCCCTGGACAGGTCACTTCATCAGCAGCCTTTTGGGTTCCAGCCTTCTCATATAAAGAAAGTAAACGCCTCTCATACTCTTCATCATCGTTCAAAGCAGAATTAGCCGCAATTATATTAGCTCTAACATGGGTGGACCAATTAGATAACTTGCATGTTGGTGTTGTAATATCAAGGAGTTACCATCGATGGAGTCACAACTGTCACTAATCCCTGTCTTTATTCTAAAGGCGAACAAAAGGAGAAGTGGGGCTTTGCGGTTTATTTGAAGTTCGATCTTCGATGCCGCCGAGTGAAACCAACGACTTGCTAATTAATTCCTGACGATTTTTTAATTTCATGATAATTCAACGAATTTTCATTTATTTGTGACTATTGCATGATTAGTAGTAGACTTGATGAACGCGTCGTCAAAAAGAGATGTAATTGTAATAATTTCCTACATGAATTGAGAAAAAATCCAGATATATCTTGAATTAATATGATTCTTTGAAGCATTGTTTATCCACTTTCGATCATTTTCGACAAATTGACATCAACACCAAATAATCTTGAGATATCACTCTAATTGATAAGATACGTCGCAATAGTGCCAACGCATGCCAACTACGTTAATTTTCATCATGAATATTTCAATTTCCACACATTTTTTTATTTCGCGCGCATTTGCTATCTATAATAAAGTACTCGAATTAGTTGAGTTCGGGTTTGCGAAAAGTTATTATAATAACAAAGCACAACTCTCTTTGAAATGTGCCAATGCGTATGTAATCAACCAAAACGTCTTTGTGTTTCCACCTGTTAAGTTAAGTTCAGGTCCCATTCAAATGAGCACATTCACTGCATAGTTTACAGTGGCGGCATCAAACATCTAGTAAAGGATTTGAATCTGTTGTGACTCCATCTATATAATAGCTCTTTGGTAATATTGAGTGATTCTTTGAGTGGTCTCTTAGCAATACGCAATACAAAAGATGATAATATGGTTAAAGAAATTTTGATGCTTCTAACCCACTTAAAGTATAAGAATTTTAATATTGCTTTTGAATGGATTCCTGCCCACTGTGGCATCCAAGGAAATGAGATGGCAGATAAGTGCGCAAAATCTGGTATTAATGGCCCTATAAAGATATTTAGTAAGAAAACTTTGGAAGAAGCAAAACATGAATTGAGTAATAATATGCTCAAAGTGTGGCAGGAGAAATGGTCAACATCACATGCATTATTGAAACATGTATTACCTCGTCTTCCCACTAAATTTAGAACTTCCCTTCCTAGGAAGGAAGAGAAAATAATAAGACGTTTACGATTAGGAGTAATAGGTTTGAATTATGACTCGTATAGACTGGGCTTTCATGAGAATGTTTTTTGTGAGAGATGTCAGGTAATGGAAACTGTACATCACCTTTTAGTAGTATGCCCACAATATATGATAGAAAGAGCCATGCTCATAATTGAAACGGGTATAAATGAAGGAGAAGATATAAAGGAATTATTAAAAAGTAGTGATATTACTACCCAAAGAGCACTTGTTCGATTTGTAAACAGGACGGCTCGTTTTGTTGGCTTTTGAATAAATGTTATGTATATATATGGATCATAAATAGTAGGAGTGAGTATTGTAAAGTTTTGATGGACTTGTCGCTATAATTTAATTAAACGAATGATACAGTGTTGAGTTTTGTATGAGTAGGCGTGATTATTGTATCACTTTGATTGTTGTGTCGCTACATGTTTTGTTGGTCTCTTGTTTATTCATAATTTAGTTAATATCATACAATATTGTCTAGTATGTATGTTGATGCCAAGCTACACATCAGTGGCGGGAGCCCCGATGTGAGAGCAGGCACCAGACATAGTAGGAGAGAGTTTTGTTTAGTTTGTATTGTATTTTGTATTGCAAACACACTGTTTATATTGGTATTAGTATTATTATTATTATTATTTTATTTATTTTTCTATTATTAAGAAAATTAAATGCATATGTCAATAAAATGTATAATTAAATAGGCCTGTATGATAGAGGCACAAGCTGCGGGTGCAGTAGTGCTTCTTTGTACAGATCAAGATAGATAGAATCACACTATTTTTGTTGGTATCATTTCCCTTGTTTTTGTATAAGAATATTAAAATGCATAAGTCCATAAAATGCATAAATATATGAGCCTGTATGATAGAGGTACAAGCTGCGGGTGCAGTAGTGCCTCTTTATACAGGCCATACATTAATATATAAAAAGTAATTATATATAAAGTAGTATAAAGGGTGTTGTTATGCAAATGTATGTACATGTATTAATTGAAAGGGGAGTATGATATGAGCACAAACTGCGGGGCAGCAGTGTTTTACCATACAAGCCTTTAGAAGTCGGATAGAAACATACTATTTATTTGGGTATTAGTATTTTTGTTTTTATATAAAGAAAAATAAATACATAAGTTAATGAAATGTATAATTAAATAGGCCTGTATGATAGAAGTACAAGCTGCGGGTGCAGTAGTGCTTCTTTGTTCAGGCCAAGCCTAGATAGAAAAACACTATTTTTTAGTGGTATTAGTACCCTTGTATTTGTATAAGAATTTAAAATGCATAAGTCAATAAAATGCATAACGAGCCTGTATGATAGAGGTACAAGCTGCGGGTGCAGTAGTGCCTCTTTATACAGGCCATACACTAATATATAAAAGCAATCATATATAAATATGTATTGTATTATGATTATCTTAGTTTGTAAGTGAAGTGGAAAAAAGAAGACAAAGTCATGTCGCTACATGTTTTGTTTGTTTGTTTGTTTTTTATAATTCAGTTAATATCATACAATATTGTCGAGTATGTATATATTAATGTATGTTGATGCCAAGCTACACATCAGTGGCGGGAGTCCCAATGTGAGAGCAGGCACTAGACATACATATAGTAGGAGTGAGTTTTGTTTATTTTGTATTGTATTATGTTTATCTCAGAAGACAAAGGTATACCATGTATTATGTATTAACATGCACAAAATAAGCCCACTAAATGTTTGCACTAATTTGTTTAAGAATTACTTTATTAAGAAGAAGGAAACAAAAAATGCATATTGCGATAATTCATTAGTAGCTTTAAAATAGTGTTTATTTATGAATATATTTGTTTTGTTTGATTTCGCTTTATTATTATACTATTATAATTAATGTACGTGTTGTAAGAGGATTGTTTTGACCATAAGAGGCCCACTTCCACATATGTGGCGGGAGTCCCGATGTGAGAGGTGGGCTTTGTTATTGAAATAAGGAAAATTGTTATTTTTGTATATAAAAGTAATATTCATAATAAGGTAGGAGAAAAGAAAAAAATGAAATATCGCAATATTTTTAGCAGTGCCATAGAAATAATTTGTTGATGATATATAAAATTGTATAATAGTTTTAAAATATGTGAAGATGAAATCAATAGAAAAGCAATTGGCAACAATAGTCAGATTTGACTGATTGCCACCAAACTAAACAACAACAACAAGTATTAATTGAAAGGGGAGTATGATATGAGCACAAACTGCGGGGCAGCAGTGTTTTACCATACAAGCCTTTAGAAGTCGGATAGAAACATACTATTTATTTTGGTATTAGTATTTTTGTTTTTATATAATGCATAAGTTAATGAAATGAATAATTAAATAGGCCTGTATGATAGAAGTACAAGCTGCGGGTGCAATAGTGCTTCTTTGTACAGATCAAGATAGATAGAAAAACACTATTTTTTAGTGGTATTAGTACCCTTGTATTTGTATAAGAATATTAAATGCATAAGTCAATAAAATGCATAACTATATGAGCCTGTATGATAGAAGTACAAGCTGCGGGTGCAGTAGTGCCTCTTTATACAGGCCATACACTAATATATACAAGCAATCATATATAAATATGTATTGTATTATGATTATCTTAGTTTATAAGTGAAGTGGAAAAAAGAAGACAAAGTTATGTCGCTACATGTTTTTTTTTTTTTTTTGTATAATTCAGTTAATATCATACAATATTGTCGAGTATGTATATATTATGTTGATGCCAAGCTACACATCAGTGGCGGGAGTCCCAATGTGAGAGCAGGCACCAGACATAGTAGGAGTGAGTTTTGTTTATTTTGTATTGTATTATGATTATCTCAGAAAACAAAGGTATACCATGTATTATGTATTTGCACTAACATGCACAAAATAAGCCCACGAAATGTTTGCACTAATTTGTTTAAGAATTAGTTTATTAAAGGGTACCACCACACAAACATAATTTATTAGTATAGAAAGGTAACATCTTTAGTATTCCATTCCTTCAACAAGTTCACAAAAATATATTTTCAGAAAAGAAAAAAAATAATTGGAAACGCATCACCATTCTCAACAATGCGTTCATGCGGTCTGAATTGCGTAGACTACATGCGTGCAGAGCCAGAGCGCTCTGTGCAGAGCGAACGAATCATCCGGGATTCTATTGACGTACGCGTGAAAGCATTGGCGCACTCGCAAATGCTTGGCCCGTGTGGAACCAGGAAATAGCAGTGGTTCCGTAAGTGGTGGAAATTAATTGCTTTGTTTATGAATCACACAACCCTTTGCAAAATGTTGGGTATCTATTTGATATCACAAAACGGTATCAAAACATTGAATGATGTGTTGTCCTTTGCCTGGTGGTCCCCTTTAAGAAGAAGGAAACAAAAAATGCATATTGCGATAGTTCATTAGTAGCTTTAAAATAGTGTTTATTTATGAATATATTTGTTTGGTTTGATTTCGCTTTATTATTATACTATTATAATTACGTGTTGTAAGATGATCGTTTTGACCATAAGAGGCCCACTTCCACATATGTGGCGGGAGTCCCGATGTGAGAGGTGGGCTTTGTTATTGAAATAAGGAAAATTGTTATTTTTGTATATAAAAGTAATATTCATAATAAGGTAGGAGAAAAGAAAAAAATGAAATATCGCAATATTTTTAGCAGTGCCATAGAAATAATTTGTTGATGATATATAAAATTGTATAATAGTTTAAAAATATGTGAAGATGAAATCAATAGAAAAGCAATTGGCAACAATAGTCAGATTTGACTGATTGCCACCAAACTAAACAACAACAACAAGTATTAATTGAAAGGGGAGTATGATATGAGCACAAACTGCGGGGCAGCAGTGTTTTACCATACAAGCCTTTAGAAGTCGGATAGAAACATACTATTTATTTTGGTATTAGTATTTTTGTTTTTATATAATGCATAAGTTAATGAAATGAATAATTAAATAGGCCTGTATGATAGAAGTACAAGCTGCGGGTGCAATAGTGCTTCTTTGTACAGACCAAGATAGATAGAAAAACACTATTTTTTAGTGGTATTAGTACCCTTGTATTTGTATAAGAATATTAAATGCATAAGTCAATAAAATGCATAACTATATGAGCCTGTATGATAGAAGTACAAGCTGCGGGTGCAGTAGTGCCTCTTTATACAGGCCATACACTAATATATACAAGCAATCATATATAAATATGTATTGTATTATGATTATCTTAGTTTATAAGTGAAGTGGAAAAAAGAAGACAAAGTTATGTCGCTACATGTTTTTTTTTTTTTTTTGTATAATTCAGTTAATATCATACAATATTGTCGAGTATGTATATATTATGTTGATGCCAAGCTACACATCAGTGGCGGGAGTCCCAATGTGAGAGCAGGCACCAGACATAGTAGGAGTGAGTTTTGTTTATTTTGTATTGTATTATGATTATCTCAGAAAACAAAGGTATACCATGTATTATGTATTTGCACTAACATGCACAAAATAAGCCCACGAAATGTTTGCACTAATTTGTTTAAGAATTAGTTTATTAAAGGGTACCACCACACAAACATAATTTATTAGTATAGAAAGGTAACATCTTTAGTATTCCATTCCTTCAACAAGTTCACAAAAATATATTTTCAGAAAAGAAAAAAAATAATTGGAAACGCATCACCATTCTCAACAATGCGTTCATGCGGTCTGAATTGCGTAGACTACATGCGTGCAGAGCCAGAGCGCTCTGTGCAGAGCGAACGAATCATCCGGGATTCTATTGATGTACGCGTGAAAGCATTGGCGCACTCGCAAATGCTTGGCCCGTGTGGAACCAGGAAATAGCAGTGGTTCCGTAAGTGGTGGAAATTAATTGCTTTGTTTATGAATCACACAACCCTTTGCAAAATGTTGGGTATCTATTTGATATCACAAAACGGTATCAAAACATTGAATGATGTGTTGTCCTTTGCCTGGTGGTCCCCTTTAAGAAGAAGGAAACAAAAAATGCATATTGCGATAGTTCATTAGTAGCTTTAAAATAGTGTTTATTTATGAATATATTTGTTTGGTTTGATTTCGCTTTATTATTATACTATTATAATTACGTGTTGTAAGATGATCGTTTTGACCATAAGAGGCCCACTTCCACATATGTGGCGGGAGTCCCGATGTGAGAGGTGGGCTTTGTTATTGAAATAAGGAAAATTGTTATATTTTTGTATATAAAAGTAATATTCATAATAAGGTAGGAGAAAAGAAAAAAAATGAAATATCGCAATATTTTTAGCGGTGCCATAGAAATAATTTGTTGATGATATATAAAATTGTATAATATTTTTTAAATATGTGAAGATGAAATTAATAGAAAAGCAATTGGCAACAATAGTCAAATTTGACTGATTGCCACCAAACTAAACTAAACAAACAAGTCCCCACTCCTGACGACGGATAGTCAACCTATTCGAAACGTCGAGCCCCTCCTACCATCCACCCTCTCCTCGCAATACCAACAGTCCTTTCTAGGACTATCAACAGTCCTTTCTAGGACTACCAACTGTCCTTTTTAGGACTCTCCTAGAAAGAATACCAACAGTCCTTTTTCAGGAATCCGTGGAATCCGTGAGCGAACTTTCTCGACGGGTGAATACACGTATAATAAACAATTAACCGTTGGACGATGGTTTATTAGATTTAGGTCTATAACTCGACGAAAAAGAGCTTTCAAGCCCTAATTTTTTTCAGGCATGCTATTAAATGACATTTTCTTTCATATAAGACAATAACCTCGCAACTTTTGAAAATTGGCTTGCAAAAATTTAAAAATTGCTTCCTCTTTTCCAAAATTTACAATTTACAGTATGTTAAAGGGATATTTGAGTTTCGGTAGAGAGAGTACAGTTCTGGTCAAACTGAATTTTAGTAACCAAAACCTGCACCATTACATTACAAACTAACATACTCCACCATGCTCGGAAGGAATACAAACATTACAAATGAATAAGTAAAACGCCTGTTATCATTCAAAAAGAGCTTTTAAAACTCAAGAGGGCGATCTCTTAAAACTCATTGGTTTCAACCATTTTAAATAAAATATTGTACATGTGATGTTTTGTTGAAATAGTGATTAGATTGAGACATAATCAACAATTATTTAAAAACCTCTTTTGTACATTTTTGAAAAGAGGAAGCAATTTTTAAATTTTTGTAAACGGCTGGTTCAAAATTATTTAATATGTGTAGGGCCCCACAATTATTACAAATGTTTATGTTGATCGATATTTCAGCCGTTTCTGAACCGATTTTGATCAAATCAAGTTTATTATGTCATTAGAATTGTATGCTCTCTCGAATTTGACACTCAGTTTTCCATTATCTCAAACAATATTTTGTGTAGCGCCCTCTATACCAAAAATCAACTATCCCTTTAAATGTAAGCTAAAGGTCATTCATATAACGGCGGAACAAGGAGATTGGGGGACCGTGCCCCGAACACTTGAGAGAGCCAGATGAGAGTTCTCACTTTGATAAGAAGGGTATGTATTGTAATACGTAGCTTTAAAGGGTGACTAAATTAAAAACGCATGTTGACTTTGGTTGATCTACAATAATGAATACATCACATATCTGTTGACTATTTAATGTGCATTTTTGTCATATTTTTTTTATTATTTGTATTCTTCCTGCTAAGATCCACCCCTAAAAAAAACAGAAGCTATTGATTTATGTGACATCACAATACCATTCAACCATCGATCAGCTAGATAAACATAAACAAAAGATATGTTCTCACCCACTAAGTACCTTATTGCATAAGCGTTGGATGTTTTCATTGAAACCCTTCTTTTCATGGTGAGTGGACATTGTATAAAACATACAATGCTATTGTAAATAGGTGATCAGTGGACATACCAATATCTTTTGTTCATCTAGCTGACTGATGGTTGAATGGTATTATGATGTCACAGAAGTCAATAGCTTCTGGTCGTTTTTTTTTAGGGGTGAAGCTGAGCAGGTAGAAAAAAGTAAAAGAAAAAATAATATAAAAAATATGACAAAAATGTACATCAAATAGTCAACATATATGTGATGTTTTCATTATTATAGATCAACCAGGGGCGTCGATCCTGGGGGGGGGGGGGGGGGGGGGGCAGGGGGGCGGTCGCCCCCCCCCCCCCCCCCCCAATGAAAATGTTGGGGGCGAACATATCATTTCGCCCCCTCAATAATTCCGAAAATGAGGAAGCAAAAAATCAAGTGATATTATGCCAAAGAGGGGAAACACACATTTATCAATAATCAATCTTCAAAATAGCCGTTTTCTAGTTTGAAAAGGACTGTAAATCTCTTTTTGCTGCGCGCTTCGCGCGCATACAGTTTCTCAGATTGCAATTTTCATTTGGGTTGCGGGAACTCACATTTCGAAATGTGTTGGGCAGTGTAATTTCCCAAACGCACACCTCAAACGAAGTTAATTAAACCCTCATCTATAGCCTACCGTCACAAAAAATAAAATAATCTGAAATATATCTTTCAGTCAATTCGGTCCATATGCGCAGAACGTAAATTATATTGGAATAATTATCACGTCCCCCCACATTTGAAAGTGGTGAAGATTGTCCCCCTCCCTTTGCCATTATGTATGTTTGGTTCCATACTTATATACTTCATAATTATTACGTGAAATTTATGTCTCAGGTGTGCACCAAATCGCACAATTTCACGCCCCAAAATACAAAAGCTCCCTACTGTGGGAGGGGGACACCCCCTCCCACACCCTCCCCCGCTCGGTCGCTTCGCTTCCTCGCAATGTCTCCCCTCCAGTTTTGAGAAGTTGCTGACGCCCTTGCTTAGTTTCATGAGAGCCCAATGCCCTAGACTATATCGATGGCTCTATAGTATACAGGATCACGTGGATCCATCTCATGCAAGGCTCAATCTTTTCCTCGCTATGCCCTTTAAAAATACATTACGAGTATAGGTTCACTATTTTATACAATTTTAACACCCATGATAGGAGTTGCAAATGTCTGAAATCTAAAAGCTTCCGGGGGCTCCGCCCACTGAACCCCCATTATTGTCCCCAAATGTGGGTACCCCGCCAAAAAAAAATCAGGTCTTCGAGCCATCAAGACACTTTCAATGAGCGCATAATAAAACTTCCGGGCATGCCAATGTGGGGCTTTTAGCTCTCTCAGTGGTCACTCTGGAAAATTTTTCAAATTTCGCCCCCCCAATATCAAAAACGGATCGACGCCCCTGAGATCAACCAAAGTCTTTAAATTTTTTTATTTAGTCACCCTTTAAGCTCAATTTTGAAATTTATTAAAAGAGAGCACTTACTATTTGCCAAAAACTGACAAAGGGTTAAAACAATTTGAACCGGCCTTAGTGAACCATCTGTTATTTAATGGAGACGACCAAGGAGTGTTTCACCCAAAAATTTCATCGTATAATCAGGAGCTGATTTTTAGTCAGCTCCTAATTAGCTATACGACGAAATTGTGTGTCTGAACGCTCACCTAACGAAACGTCGTTATAAAGAATCACGATTAACGAAACGGGGGTTTGTGCATCGTTTCGTACGAGAGCTGACTAAAGAATCACGCTCGTTTTGTGTGTGAACGCCCGGAAAGAATTCTAACAAATCCAGGCTTTCCGATAACTTGCTGTAATTATAGTATGCACTTCCATAAGACCATAACAACAACCATAGGCGCCGGAAGTGGGGGGCAGGGGGGGGGGGGGGGGGACGGCCGCCCCCCCCCCCCAATCCAAAAAGTGGGGGGGGGGCAAAATGCGTTTTTGCCCCCCCCCCCAAAAAAAAAAGCCCCCCCCCCTTAAAAAAAAAAGAAAAGAAAAGAAAGAAAGAAAGAAAGAAAGAAAAAGGAAAAGAAAAATTAAATGTATCAGCCAATACTTGTTAATTCTAACGTTTAAAACTAAGTTATACATCCATTTAACGTTTTCGCTGCGCGCTTCGCGCGCAAACAAATTATCTCAGTTTGTTGTGTAACTTGCGTATGGTACGGGTACGTCTGGGGTGGATTTTTCTGTACCGGTCCACGTAGTTCCTGTGTAGGCTGTTATTGCTCTGGCTGTTTGTGTGACGTGCACCAAATTGCACAATTTCAAGTATATGAATGCAAAATCTTCCCCGTGGGAGGGGGATACCACCTCCCAAACCATCCCCCTCTGGCTCTGCCCCAGACCTCGGTCGCTTCGCTCCCTCGGGACTCATTTTTGACTGTAAGCTATGTTGTTGGATCATATATAATGTGGCATATGGTTTATGTTTTTATTCACCAAATTGCACCATTTCAAGTATATAAATGCAAAATTTTCCCTGTGGGAGGGGGATACTCCCTCCCAAACCCTCCCCCTCTGGCTCTGACCCAGCCCTCGGTCGCTTCGCTCCCTCGGGACTCATTTTTGGCTGTAAGCTATGTTGTTGGATCATACATAATGTGGGATATGGTTTATGTTTTTATGCACCAAATTGCACCATTTCATGTATATAAATGCAAAATTTTCCCCGTGGGAGGGGGATACCCCCTCCCAAACCCTCTCCCCTCCCAAACCCTCCCCCTCTGGCTCTCACCCAGCCCTCGGCCGCTTCGCTCCCTCGGGACTCATTTTTGGCTGTAAGCTATGTTGTTGGATCATACATAATGTGGCATATGGTTTATGTTTTTATGCACCAAACTGCACCATTTCAAGTATATAAATGCAAAATCTTCCCCGTGGGAGGGGGATACCCCCTCCCAAACCCTCCCCCTCCCCCTCTGGCTCTGCCCCAGCCCTCGGTCGCTTCGCTCTCTCGGGACTCATTTTGGTTGTAAGCTATGTTGTTGGATCATGTTTTTATGCACCAGATTGCACAATTTCAAGTCAAAAAATGCAAAAGCTCCCTACCGTGGGAGGGGGGACTCCGCTCAGTCACTTCACTCCCTCGGGCTTGGTCGCTTTATCCTCGCAATGTCTCACTCTCACCTCTGGCTCAAAGTTGGCAACTCTGTGAGTGTGGTTGGGCATGAGCCCCTAAACACATAAATCGTGAGCCCCCTTAGGGTTTTGCCCCCCCCCCCCCCCCCCAATCCAAAACTGCTTCCGGCGCGCCTGACAACAACCTTATACAAAAAGCGTAGGAAACTCAGCAACGATACTCAAATACGTCAAATATTTCCTTTAAGCTTTTCATCTGACGACTTTATACGGGGTTTATGGCAACTGGTCAAATATTCATCCCACCAGTATACCAACTAAAATATATTTTTATTTTTGACTTGACTTACTGACTTAGGTGCACAGGACGGTGTGTCCCTTCGCTCCCCTACGAGAGATTCTGTTCCACTCAGGTCTGTTCTGGGCTATGAGCTCTGCCTCGTGTAAAGGTAGTCCCACGTCGCTCTGGGCTTGGTCTCTCCATCTCGTAGGGGGGCGTCCCGGGGGTCTACGTGCGTCAAAGTCATTTCTGTATGCTTGGTATGGTAGGCGGTGATGCGGCATGCGGACAACATGCCCAAACCATTTCAAGCGTCGCTTTGTTATCTCTTCACAGATGGTGTTTGTGATGCTTAGCCTTTGTCGGATTTCTTCATTTCTCACCCTGTCCATTAGGTGAACTCCCAGGATGGTCCGGAGACACCTCATTTCAAAAACCTCAAGTTTCTTTCTGTCTGATTTACGCAGAGTCCATGATTCCGCTCCATATGTAGCAATAGGGAGGATGAGGGCTCTGTAGATTCTAACTTTAAGCGTTCTTGATATGTCTTGGTTGGACCAGATGGTACTTTTTAGCCTTCCAAATGACCAGGCTGCCAGTCTTACTCTCCTTTTCACATCTTCTTCTATGTTAGGAACTATGCTACCAAGGAATACAAACTTGTCCACTTTCTCAATGTTGGTGTTGTTTAGAGAGATCTGTCGATGGTCCTCGGTCATGATTTTACATTTTGCAGTATTAATTTTCATGCCCCATTTACTGCATGCTTTCTCCAATTCACTTGTTGAGACTTGGAGTTTCTCAAATACCAGTTCCATGAGAGTGGTGTCGTCTGCATATCGGATGTTGTTAACCCGCATGTTACCCATCTGTACTCCACCATCCAGCTTTTGAATGTCCTTCATCACAAATTCCAGGAATAGGTTGAAGAGACTTGGAGAGAGGAGGCAGCCTTGCCGGACACCAGTTGTGACTTCAAACCATTCGGTTATCTTTCCATTCACCATGACAGAGCACTTGGTTTGTTTGTACATGTTTTCAATGAGGTCAGCCATGGACTTGTCCACACCAATGGAACGCAGACATTTCCAGAGAGCTTCCCTCCATATGGTGTCAAAAGCTGCCTTAAAGTCGACAAAGTTCCAGTGGATTGGTACCCGTCTTTCTCTGGCTTTTTCGAAGATTTGTCGAACGATAAACACAGCATCTGTGGTGCCTCTGGAACTTCTAAATCCACATTGTTCCTCTGCCAGGTAATTGTCTATGGTTCCTTGAATTCTCGTGAGGACCATTCTACAGAACACTTTCCCAGGTATGGAGAGTAGAGTGATGGCCCTGTAGTTCGCTGGATCTAGTTTGTCTCCTTTCTTGAACACTGGAGTGATGAGACCTTTGCTCCAGTCCTCTGGTGTTTTACCTTCCGACCATGCCGTGTTGATAGTGTGAAGCAGGAGTTGTCTCATTGCTAGACCACCAGCCTTCAGGGTTTCTGCAGCGATTTTATCCCAGCCGCAGGCCTTGTTGTTTTTCAGCTGTTTAATTGCTGCTTGTACTTCTCCGATTGTGAAGGGTTCACTAGGGGTGTCTGTAGGTTGAGGGTCAGGTATGGCGTGAAGAACATTTTCATCTCTTGGAAATTGCATGTTCAGGTGAGAGCTAAAGTGTTCTTCCCAGCAATTCAACACCTCTGTGGGAGCCGTTTTTAAGATGCCTTCTTTGTTCTTCGCTGCAGGTTGCATCTTGTCTCTTTCACCAGCAAGTTTCTTCACCTTCTTGAAGAGCTCGTGGCTGTTGTTCTTTGAGTGAGCGATTTCCATTTCTTCCACTTCAGTGTCGAGAAGTAAATGTCTTGTCTGGAGTGCCGATAATCATTATAATGCTTCGCGTTAGTTAATGTTTATAATCATGTTTTGCACTTATGTTCAGGCTTTCCCAACGCATTTCCTTTGTATGATTGAGCAACAAGAGCAACTTGTGTAAAAACTTGAAATATTAATTAATTGTCAACGATTTGATGATTTCAACATGAGAAAAGAACAAATTTGTGACTTTCAGATATTATCATCAAAAGTTTTGCACAAAATTAAAACCCATTATTTCATACAAAATTGCCCCTTCATAATTTTGGAAAATGAAACCAAAAATGAACAAAATGTTGTTAATTTTGAAATGTTTTACTGTTATTAGGTTTATTCAATTTTTTACTCATATTCATAGTGTCTTTTAGATTTGTTTCTTCTTGTCATCAGGTGAAAATAATAATAAATTAATAATAATTGTCCATTTTTATATAGCGATTTGGCTTTAGCCGAGCAGCCTTGTTCAAGCGCTCTAGCATTTCAAGGAATACATTCCTGCCAAATACCCATTTACTACAACTGGGTTGAGAGCAGCAAATGTGGATAAAGTGTCTTGCTGAAGGACACACGTGCCGAGGCTGGGAATCGAACCCACGACCTTCGTATTTAAAGACGAAGGCCCAAACCAATATACCACGACACTCCTATGGGGAAGATGGTATTCGGGCGAACGGCAGCCCCCCCCCCCCCCCCCCCCCCCCCCCCCCCCCCCCCCCCCCCCCCCCCCCCCCCCCCCCCCCCCCCCTGGAAAACAAAAATGTGCCCGTACGCCCATGATGTACCTATACAGGGTGGCCCCAAAAAACGGAACGGGGCACTTCCAAAAATATAGTAACACAATGATTATGTCCATCGGATAGGGTGTATTTTCCAATGAAGAACGATACAAAGAACAGTAATTTTGGTCGTGTAGTTTTTTGTTTTAGAGCGCTGTGAGTGACACCATGTCAGGTTCCCCTTTTTGTCAATTTTTACCAAGTCAGTGTCTGATAAATCGCACTTCATAGCATCGAACAACGAGCAATACGCGCGCCATTGTTAGTGTGCACTAAACATGAGAACCTGACATGGTGTCACTCACAGCGCTCTAAAAAAAAAACTAAAAGACCAAAATGACTGTTCTTGGTATTGTTTTACATTGGACATAATTTAAGTTACTATATTTTGGGGCTCTATAAATTATGTATATCATTATTATGGAAACTAGACGTAGTACCTTTTGGAATTAAAGAGGAAGTATTACAAGTCATAGCCATAGGGTGAAGCAGATCAAGTGATTCCCGTGGGGTAAAAAACCTGTCACATATTCGACTAAAATAGATCACCTCTTATGATTGAACTTTTGGAAAGAGGTTATGCCCGGAAAACATGAAGCCTGTCCCGTGTTCGAATAAAAAAAAAAAATTGATTCACTCACTATCATTGAAGCAGGCCCCAATGGTTGATAGCTGCAGTTCGAATTTAATCTCTTGCGAAAGGACATAAATGCCGGGATATCGATTGGAACAACATGATTTGGAGTCAGACGCCAATCCGATCGGGCATCAACACCTCCACATGATACCACAAGCCAGTGGCGTAGACAGGTTCTTACACCTGGGGGGGGGGGGGGGGGGGATGATTTGCCATTCACGAGGATCAATCTCATATACAGATATACACACCCACCTTGTGAGGTGGGGGGATGCATACCCCTCACCCCCCCCCCCCCCTCCCCCCCCCCCCTGTCTACGACCCTGCCACAAGCTAGTCAGAAGTAACCAACTCTACATGGCCTTTTTTTTTCTTCATCTGACACGCACACAAACCTACACTCACAAACCCACGCACAAACACACATATACACATATAAACATTGTATAATTAATTCAAACAAAGTCATTTCTTTTGGAAATTGTGTTATTTATTCATGAACACATTCGTGTAAGTTAATAACATGATTATTTAGAAATTGGTAGTTTAAAAAAATGTTACTGGGGGTTAAATCCATTTTAAATACACGTATTATGCAAACATAGCAAAAAACAACCAGTTTGCTAGAGACATACTGATGATAGGAAATATGAATATTTGAAATTCAGGACATTTTTAATGTCCAATCATAATACTGAGAGTAATTAATAAAGGGAATCACATTATAAAACTACATTTAATTGGATCACAGTCTGCTTTCAGCAACAAGGGACATTTTAATAGAGTGGTGAAGTGTGATGTCATAAATGATGTCATAAACATTTTTTTTAGAATTTTCAAATTTGGACTTCATTTTCAGAAAGAGCATAACAAATAATGTCCAAATACCGAAAATCATAGGAATAGGTTTCGTATTGGCTGAGATATGCCCATCCGAATGATTTTTTTTTGTCAATAGGCAATCAGTGTTATAGTGCACTGGTTCATATATTTATGAACCAGTGCACTATAACACTGATTGCCCATTGAAGTAAAATTCATTCGGATGGGCATATCTCAGCCAATACGTAACCTATACCATTTATTTTCAGTATTTGGACATCATTTGTTATGCTCTTTCTGAAACATCCATTATCGCAGTTAGGGAATGAAAATTTCAACAAATAAATGACAATTTATTAATGAAATCTGTTTTGGGGACCAGTATTGTTTTCGGTCATCAAATATGAGAACAGTTCCTTAAAAAAAACTTGACAGAATCAAGCTGCTCAAACTTTCACTGTTGGGTTGATACAATTGCTGCCCTTTCATTCAATCCATATTAATATATTTGGAAACTTCCCCTTAAAGCCTTGGTAAATAAACCATAATTATAATTAATTTCCTCTAAACACACGAGGAAGGGTCAGTGATTTCATCATTAACAAACGTCGTATTTCAATGGGCAATTCTATGTGCCATAACTCTCAGTCACTTTGTTTACACATGTATATATATTTATCACCTATGAAGCCTAATTCAACCATTATTATATCCATAAAATGTAGATTTCTACTCAAATTAGGCAGTCAATTAAACATTTTGAACATAATTCTCATTAGATGGTGGAATATAACCCATGCTATTTGACCGATATATTACATTTCAAACACTTTTTAAAAGTACATGGATATTCAATATTCTCCATGGGATCAAATGATTCAACTGCTGAATAAAGGAGATCAAATCACACGATGTAACCCTGGGCCGCGTTTCATTAAACGGTCCATTGTACTATCTTATCCGGCACGGAGGTACGGTGCTTTCCGCACAGAGCGTCGATGGCCATTGGAAATTCAATAGCTTTGTTTTACTAGCTCCGCGCCAGATAAGATAAGACAACGGGCTTAGAGAAGACCCTTTCATGAAACGGGGCCCTGGGTTACATGTTATCCTTTAAAGAACCCCTTCAATTGTACCCCCCCCCCAAAACACTTCTACTTCCCAAGCCAAATGTGCCCATGTCTTTTTGAGAGCAGAGTTTGATAGAGTGGGCAGTGTTACAGATTTGTACACTAAGGCAGCTACTTGTGACATTACATATAATGGTTAACCCTAGCCTACCTCCCCCCGCCCCCGCCTCCGCCCCGCCCCCCCCCCCCCCCCCAACCCCCGAATTTGCAATATAAGGAAGGCGGTTATTTTACACAGAGTATGCAGCCAGTTGTGACATTTTGTCCTTGGGTTGTCTGCCCCTTCCCCTACCTCGCCCCCCTCCTATGCCCTCTTCTAAGCCCCTCCCTTTACCCCTCCCTCCTTCTCCCCATAACCGGTTCCGTTGTTTTTTATAAGAGTCCATCTTAATTTTCAGAGCAGAATTTGCAATATGGAAGGCGGCCAATTTACACAAAGTATGCAGCCAGTTGAGACATCTTGTCCTTGGGTTGTCTGCCCCGCCCCTTGCCCCTGCCCCTCCCCCTGCCTCGCCCCCTACCCCTCCCCCCTCCTCGCCCCCTGCTCTGCTTGAACCTGGCGTGGTGGGCCTCGGTGAGGGGGGTGAGGATCGGGTCGCAGAAGATGCACCCCTTGTGGTTCGTCTCTCCTCCTTCCAATGGGGTCTTGTTCTGGAATAAGAGACAGAAAAATAAAGGTGTGTAACCATTTAAAGGGCAATGAAACCCAAGCAAACTGTGGCTTTCATAGACTTGAAGAGATTATGAGGAATAATCTCTGAAAGTTACAGCATAACCGGGCCATAAACAAGAAAACTATGGCTCTTTGAAGATGCCCATTTATTCATATGAAGAACTCAAAACTGGCAACGCACTCTGATAAGTTTGTGGACTACTCCCCATATGTTTTGTAAACAAATTTTCCCATGTTTACAGTTTTCTTCATAGTCACACTTTTCCATTCCCAAACTCACGATATGTTGTGAATAAATGTATTCTACAAAACAATATGTTGAACTCAAACGAAGGGTAAACATATATTTTGAGAAAATTGAACAAATTTGAAATTTTGTGTACAAAATGTATAGGGTCCACAAGTTTGCCAGAGTGCGTTGCCAATTTGAGTCACTCATAGAAATAAATGGATATTTTCAAAGAGCCATAGTTTTCTTATTTCTTGACCGATTGTGCTCAAATTTTCAGGGACTATTCATCCTATTTATTTAGTGTCTTATAGTGCATACAACAATTTGTCCGGATTTCATTGTCCTTTAAAACAAATTGCAGTGATTTATTAAACAGAAGATTGATCTCATCCTTTAAGTCTTGTTCAAGGAGTAGGAAACTGAATCCCGTGCTGTTCATCTACTTCAAGCAGGGTTTTATCAATTTGCTAATAATAAATTATCTCAACTCCTTCAAGTCTCATTGGGGTCCTATTCTGAAGTATGAGATAGAAAAACATGTGAGTAATCATTAAAAAAAAACTGTCCTCAATTTACAGAGACCTATATAAATGAATCCTAGTGTATTTGTTAAAATGAATGGAACAGAAGATTTATCTCTTGTGATGAAGTTCTAGAATTTAAAAACAAAAATGTATCTTAGTGGGTAAGAGGATCAAACTATCAAGTAACTATAGCAACAATTAGTTAGAGAAGTTAAGTATTTATTTTGTACATTCAGCCGAGTATGTCTGCTCTAAGTATATACAAATATGCTGCCGTAATCTGACAAAAGGAAGCAACTGACAAATTTATGGATAGTCTTTTTACTTGTTTGGGGGTAATTGAGATATGCTCTACACAATGGTGAACAAATTAAAGTCACCCGACAATCCACTTAATAGGTCAAAAGAAAGTAACTGCACAAGCATCATCATAAAAATCCTTATTTACAAGAAAACTACCAATTGTAAGTTGCTTCCTTTTGTCAGATTACGGCAGTATGTATCCCCTGTCTGTGGGACATACCTTGTTGAAGTTGACGTTGAGGATGGAAGCGTCACACTTTTCGCAGTTTTCTCCCGAAACGGTCACTTTGTGGGCGTCCTCAAACATGTTCATGATGATGTTACATCTGGGCAACAGAGAAAGGTAGAAAATATATAAATTATTCAGCTACTGCAAAACTATAACATAAATTTAAGATCTTCACTGCAAAAACGCAATAAGAACAGGTAAGGCAAACATTGAATAATAAAATTCAAAATAACAAATAAAACCAAATCAAGGCATATTTTTTTTCTTCTTTTCATAAGATTTCAGCAACTTTAATCTGGTTGAGTGTCTTGGTGGTGTTGGTGGTGTCGGTGGTGGTGGTGGTGTTGGTGTTGGTGTTGGTGTCGGTGTCGGCGTTGGTGGTGGTGGTGGTGGTGGTGGTGGTGGTGGTGGTAGTATGCAAGCTAGCAGTCACTTGGGTACCGACAAGGATGATGATGATGATGATAATTATGACAATTATTGTAATCGGCGTATTAGTAGTAGTAGTGGTGACGATCATCATCATCATATTAACAGTGATGATGATGAGGATGATAGCGATTCACTTACTTGTTGCAAGCTAGCCTCCACTTGGGCGCCGACGAGGGATCCAGAACCATGATTCCATCGTCACACTCTATGCACTGTGCCACACCAAGCATGGTCAGGGAGTGCGCGCAGGTAGGATGGGTGCAACCGTTGCACCCCTGCCCCTTCTTCATATCGGTGAAAGGGGCGTGACTGAAGCAGTACGGGCACACAGGGTAACTCTGTTTGGATTTGGGGGATAAAAGACGAGAGATAAAATGTTTAATTGCAGATAGTTTTATTGGGGGCTACCCCAAACAGGATTAGCATGGTCAGATGGTCAGTGTGAGCAGGTGGGTGTAGCTATTACACCCCTGGCCCTACTTCATATTGGTGAAAGGGCGATGACTGAAGCAGTATGGGCACACGGGGTAACTCTGTTTTCGATTTGGGGGATAAATCACAAGAAATAAAATGTATAATTGCAGATAGTTGTATTGGGGGCTACCCCAAACAGGATTAGCATGGTCAGATGGTCAGTGTGAGCAGGTGGGTGTAGCTATTACACCCCTGGCCCTACTTCATATCGGTGAAAGGGGCGTGACTGAAGCAGTATGGGCACACGGGGTAGCTCTGTTACGGATTTTGGGTTTAATGTTTAATTGCAGATAGGCTTATTAGGGTCTACCCGAAATGGGATTTGTGTTAATATTATACCAGTATGCATGATTAGGGAGTGTGCACACGTTGGGTGGGTGTAGCTATTACACCCCTGCCCCTACTTCATATCGGTGAAAGGGGGATGACTGAAGCAGTATGGGCACACGGGGTAGGGATTTGGGGGATAAAAGACAAGAGATACAATGTTTAATTGCAAATAGCCTTATTAGGATCTACCCCAAATGTTACTTGTGATAATATCATATAGATAAGCATGGTCAGAGAGCGTGCAACGGTGTATGTAGCTATTATACCCCTGGCCCTTCTTCATGTCCTTGAAAGGGGGATGATTGAAACAGTATGGGCAAACAGGCTAACTCTTTTAGGATTAAAAACAAAAGTGAGATACAGTAGTATATTGTAGTAATAGTAGTAAATTGCACGATTTTAGGGATATGATATCGATAAGCATGGTCAGGGGGTGGGAACAGGTGGGGTGGGTGCAGCTATTGCATGTCTGTCTCTTCTTCATATCGGTAAAAGGGTAAAAGGGTTCATATGGGCACACAGGGCAGCTCTGTTTGTAACAATAGTTAATTCTAAGATATCATTGAATTCCAAGATAGCATTTCTGATTAATCTAATCTAATCTAATTTTCTTATATTCTCTCTTTAACTCACCTTTCCTTTTGGACCGGACGACCAGAGAACGAGCTCAAAGTCATCCAGAGGGCATCTAATCTCCTTGTAGAGCTTGATGGATCCGTTCTGTGGAAGGCTGTACGTCTCCTCGCACGTCGGGCAGTGGAGTCGCATGGGCTTGGCAGAAATGTACTTCATAAAGCGATGACACTTGCCACACCTATGTAAAATGTAAGAACAACAATAATAATAATATTCTGCGCCTTCAATTCATTATAACTATTTTGTGGCGCAGAAGCATGAACGTAGTCCACGAAGTAGAGGAAAGACACTGATATTGATACATATGATTGAAGTCTCAAACATCACTTTCGCACATCGCGCAGTGGAGTCGCATGGGCTTGGCAGAAATGTACTTCATGAAGTGATGACACTTGCCGCATCTAATAAAACAAGATTAGAAAACATTATTTCAAACATAGCCTAGAGAGAAATAGACCAGAAATATATAATATGAATTAAAATGAGCAAAGAAAATAGGGTTTTCCCGGGATTGGAACCTGAGACCTGACCGGTACTCTACCAACTGAGCCAGAAAGACCTTGTGCTGGTCGTTCATCCCTGAAACCCCTTTCATTGCTCCTGGATAGAAAACAGTTACAATTTATTTTACTTCTACTACAACTTGCAATAATGGACGTTTATCTCGCACAACTAATGCAGCACTGACAAATATGTTCTCAAAGCACTTCATAAGCTGTACGTCTCTTTGCACGTTGGGCAGTGGAGTGGCATGGGCCTGGCAGAAATGTACTTCTTAAAGCGATGGCACTTTCCGCATCTACATGTAATATAACAACATGGAAAACAGTGACATTTCATTTTTCTTCTAGCACAATTAATGCAGCAAAAAAAAATAAAACTCTCAGTGCTGCATAAGCTGTACATGGTAATCCTACAATAGTAATTATGTAGGAATTCTTGAGGGAAAGGCTTCAGTACAAATTCTGGGACAAATTCAAAGAGTGGAGAACATAGTTCTTAATTTGCTGGCCCTACAGTTTGGAATAGTTTGCCAGTTAACTTGAGGTTGTCTCCCACAGTAGAAACATCTAAAAGAAACTTACTAGACATATTTATTTTCACTCAAAGATTAAATTGGAGAGATTGTAATGCACATTGAACAGTTGATTGGAAGTGCACTATACAAGAATTAATTAATCTTATTTTTTACCTTGACATGGGTTTGCCAGTAGCAGCCAGGGGCAAAAAGTAGACTTCAAACAGGTCGTCCATGGCCTGAATGTGGTCCACAAAGTACTAGTACAGGCTCTCACAATGATAATGGTATATGATTGTAGCCTCAAATATAAAAAACAAATTAATTTAATGGATCACTTTTAAGGTTTCAGTACCTTGACATGGGTTTGCCAGAAGCAGCCAGAGGGGAGAAGGAGACTTCGAACAGATCGTCCGTGGCCTGAATGTGGTCCACAAAGTACTAGTATAGGATCTCACAATGATAACAATATTTGGTATATGATTGAAGTCTCAAATATCACTTCCAGAAAACATTTTGGCTAACTTGAATGATTCTCTACCTTGACATGGGTTTGCCAGTAGCAGCCAGAGGAGAGAAGGAGACTTCAAACAGGTCGTCCATGGCCTGAATGTGGTCCACAAAGTACAGGAACTTCCTGGTGAAGATGTCTATCGTATGGAGGAGCACGGCATCGTAGTCCACTCTGCCATTGGCGATCAGATTTAGCTGCTCCTCAACGGCCGATCGCATGGTAGGCAGGGACAAGTCTGGGTCAATCTGAAGGGACCATCAAAACATTGCATCATCATCCTCATCTTTAGCGGCAGCATTCATCGGCATCATCTTCAATATCATTAGCATCATCATCATCATCATCATCACCATCACCATCACCATCACCATCACCATCTTCTTCTTTTTCTTCTTGGTTTCCATCACCATCAACCATCATCATCATCATCATTACCATCACGTCATCATCATCACCACTACCATTATGATACATCAATATCCCCCTCATCATTATAGTCATTGTAATCATCAACTTCATCATTATCTGTTATTGTATCCTTTTCCTTATATTGATTCACATATATACCTTCTGATACCCGTGCACAAGCATGATCCCAAGTCTCGTGGGTACAAGGCGCTGACCGCTCTCCACTTTGACGTTGTTTCTCTGGCAGATGTTCATAAACAACATAATCATTATCATCACCATCACGATCACCATCACCTTCATCATCATCATCACCATCACCTCATGATCACCATCATCATCACCATCACGATCACCTTCACCATTACCATCACCATCACCATCACCTCACGATCACCATCATCATACATCAATATCCTCCTCATCATCATCAACCTCATCATATACCTTCTGATATCCGTGCACAAGCACGATCCCAAGCCTCATGGGCACGAGGCGCCTACCGCTCTCCACTTTGACATAGTTCCTCTCGCAGATGTTCATAAACAACATAACCATCACCATCACCATCACCATCATCATCTCCCGTCGTACATTTTCCCTCATAATCATACCTTCTGATATCCGTGAACAAGCACGATCCCAAGCCTGGTGGGCACGAGGCGCCGACCGCTCTCCACTTTGACGTAGTTCCTCTGGGAGATGTTCTCTATGTGGACAGGGATGCTGGCATCCGTCCCGATGCAGTGTTTCTCCATCAGCGAGATGAGGTCGCTCTCTGTCAGGTAGTCGGGAGGGCTGGTCTGGCGTTCACCTATCTTGGCCTTTGATCAATAAGGAATTGCAGAAGAATAAATTGATATTACTTTCATAATTGTAAGCAGAAGTTTGCCACAATATTAGTAGTAATGCTATCATTCTTGTGACGGTACCAGTACTTCTACATTATACTTAAAGATTATTGCATTGGGTCCGCTTTGTGTTTCTCCATCAGTGAGATGGACTCGCTCTCTGTTAGGTATTCACGAGGGGGCTGGTTGGCGTTCACCTAGCTTGGCCTTTGATCAATAACGAATTGCAGAAGAATAAATTGATATTACTTTCATAATTGTAAGCAGAAGTTTGGCACTATTGTAGGAGTAATACTATCATTCTTGTGACGGTACCAGTACTTCTACATTGTACTTAAGGATTATTGCATTGGGTCCACTTTGTGTTTCTCCATCAGTGAGATGGACTCGCTCTCTGTCAGGTAGTCGGGAGGGCTGGTCTGGCGTTCACCTAGCTTGGCCTTTGATCAATAAGGAATTGCAGAAGAATAAATTAATATTACTTTCATAATTGTAAGCATCAGTTTGGCACAATTGTACGAATACTATCACTCTTGTGACGGTACCAGTACTTCTACATTGTACTTAAAGATTATTGCATTGTGTCCACTTTGTGTTTCTCCATCAGTGAGATGGGCTCGCTCTCTGTCAGGTAGTCGGGAGGGCTGGTCTGGCGTTCACCTAGCTTGGCCTTTGATCCGTATTACAGAAGAATAAATTAATATTACTTTCATAATTGTAAGCAGAAGTTTGGCACAATTGTAGGAGTAATACTAGTATTCTTGTGATGGTACCAGTACTAGTCGTTGAAGTTTAAATTACATTGGTGTCCACTCTCTGTTTCTCCATCAGTGAGATGGCTCGATCTCCGTTCTAAAGGTAGTCAGAACTGGTTTGGCGTTCACCAGGTTTAGCCTTAAGTAGGGTCAAAAGATAAGGAATAAAATATTAATATTTGCAATCATTACAGCAAGTCTTCTTCATTCGTGACCATCATCATCAGATGTTTGGCATCCGTCCCAATGCCATGTTTCTCTATCAGTGAGATCAGCTCGCTCTCTGTCAGGTAGTTGGGAGGGCTGGTCTGGCGTTCACCTAGCTAGGCCTAAGATAGATCATAAGCAAATACAGTAGTATTCTTGTGATGGCCTGCCATGGCATGATACCGGTGGATCCATCGCTGATCACCGGATGATTTACAATTTTAAATACAGAATTACGGAACTATTCTTAAACCGCGTTTCCATTAGAGCGAATTTCGGCCGCGAACATTCGCACAGACCAAATCAGTGTTATTCATATATATTATTCATATTACATGGCGAATATTCGCAAGAGTATTTTCTAAATTTATTCAATAATTCGCTGCGAAAAAAAAAATTTGCAGCGGAAATTCGCTCTAATGGAAACGCAGCTTTAATATTACGCACCTCTTCAATGGTACAGATGTCCCCCTTGGATACTGTGGGCATGCTTTCTTCATCCTGAATGGCCTGCCATGGCATGATACCAGTAAATCCATCGCTGATCAACGTTTTGCCGCTGCAAGAGAACCCCTCCTCCCCTATCGTGAGCTTGATCGTGGTCAGAAGGTACCGACAGTCGGGGCTAACCTGGAAATATAATAGACAGATGGACAGTAATTAGACAGATAGATAGAAAGATAGACATTAGTTTGATAGTCAGATAGACATATAGACAGATATACATTAGTTAGGCAGATACATAGAGAGCTAGGCAGATAAATAGACAGATAGACAGATAGAGGAATAGACAGATATATACAGGTAGACAGATAGACATTAGATGGACAGATATGTATTAGACAAATATACAGATAGACAGCTAGAAAGATAGATAAAATGTAGATAGGGGCAATTCCACGGTTAGTAACGTTACATTTAGAGCATATTTTCATAACATATTCTACTGTAACACCACCATCTATTCATTACAAGTCACAATCATGTTACAACATGTTCACCCACCCTAGGTCTATAATACAAAAAAAGATGAACACAATTGAAATAATATTCGCGTCGCCATGGCAACTTTTATTGTCGGTTAGTAACGTTACAAAAAAAGGACATGGGAACAAAATCAATGTTTTCAAATGAGAAGTCTTCTAAAACCTTAGATAATTCCAACAAAGTGCCATATTCATTTTACTTCTAGTTAGTTGACACATGTTTCAGCCAATAATTAAAGCATCTTGACTCTTATTTTTTTCATTAGGCTCCAAAATCATGGTTAGTAACGTTACGGTTAGTAACGTTACACTTTGTCCGTGCAAAGGTAAAAGTTACCAAACATCATTTTTTACCCTCCCTTCACCTCAAAATCACAAGTAATACTTAGGAATTACAAGTAAATCAACATAACTATCCATATTACTCTTAACTTTTAAACTCTTTAACTAGAAACTCTTAACTCACAACTTGAAACATGAAAACCGTTTGAAAACATATCTTATCCGATACATTCCATAGTTCACCAAAGTTCATCAAGTGGTAGGTTAATAATGCATAATTTGTAATACCAGTTAACTGTTTATTTGCAAGCATTCAAATTCAATATTTGAAGTATTTTAACAGGCAAATATTGAGTAGAGATCTATAAATCCAAATGGTCATTTGTTGACTTGTTCAATAATCCAATTAATGTTACATTCGGATTCTTACAAAAACTTAAAATAACTTAAAATAGTACTTTGTTCATAGTATCAAATTCACATACATGTAGCTTTGTGTAAATAAAATAATTATGTGTGTTATAATACAAAACTCATTGGAGAGATAGAATTCTTAAAAGAGATGTTTGTTTGTAGCTAGTTTCTTCATGATTTGGAGCTGTTTATGCACACATTTTAGGGAATTTTCTTGCATCTTTTTCTTCTCCCAGCTCCTCTTCATGGTAACTGCTTTCTTATCTTTGTACTCCTCATACTTGCCAGTCCTCTTCAAGTTCACTATATAATGTTTTTGCTTCATGGCCTACAGATAGAAAAATAAATAAAGACAAAATATAATGTATTCATGAACAGATAGGCAAGTAGTAATTAATTAAGCTGAACATTTTCTGCATCATATTACAGAGTAGAATACTTATTTGTGAGTGTTGGAAAGTTCCCATATATGACACAAACAAATGAGATAAAACAATTGTTACAAATATAGTATACCTGTAAAAATATTTCAGTCAACAAAATTGGTTTTAAGATTCTTGTTGTATACCTTAGAAGTTTTCACTAAATTAAAATACTACTTTTTGCAAGTGCCTCATCACTAAAGATGTGTTTTTTTTACATACAAGTTTCTATGGCAACCAACATGGCTAATGCACCCCTAAAAACACACAAACATAAACATCTCCAGTGTAATTACATTAAAATACACTTGTAAGTTTATGTAATCCATTACAATATATTTGTTTTATATCAATATATTAGTTTTCACAGTAAATACAATGTATATCATTAATCAGTGTAAACTGTACACAGTGTATTCAGTACAACGAAATACCTTGATATAGGGTATAAATGATAATTAATTTAAGATTATAATTACTACAATAATTCAACTTACCAAAGACAGGTCGCTGCTCGTCAAAGTAGAGTCAACTATATTTTCCAATGACTGCTTTCCAGGAGAAAGATTTATGAGGAGTTTACACTGAAATACTGCTCGCACTGAACATCAGATACTGCACATGTTCTTGCATAGAGCATACATGTAGATATGAGATGCTGCACACATGGGATGCTGCACATGGTTGAATAACTCACATTACTTTTAAAAAATTGATCATCCATTGTTCTAAAGTGGCCTCTTTTGTTTTACTTTACATATCCTTTCACTCACTTTTGATTAGGGCCAGCTTATAAGTGTCTCTTTCACTGTTGTTATGGTTAGTAACGTTACACTCTGTATCATAGACTGGTTAGTAACGTTACACGGTTAGTAACGTTACAGATTTTGACTGCTTATAATGAATACATCATATAATATTTGTAAAATTTGTTCCTTAATTTTGATAGAGCATTGCCTGGAAGAGAAAAATTTGAAGTAGGAATATTGTAAGGCATTGCATTTTCTCTATAGAAAAATAAATCTATGTTTTGGTTAGTAACGTTACATGGCAAACCAAGGGTTTTTAATTTCACTCACTGTTGGCATAAGCAACTCAGATTCTTAATTTTGCATGATAAATCTATTAGAGCATTGTACTCACTAAATAAATATGATAAGTTTGTAAGGTCTTGTGTATTTTCATGCTCATAATGGCTTAATCAACTTTTTCTTAACTTACATTAGAAATAACACAGGAAAATAAAACCAATACAAATTCGCTATTTTTACCCACTTTTACAACAGTCAAAGCAAAATAAATGACTTTTCCAGTAATTTTGATGTGTCTTTAATCATATACAACCAAAAACTGAAAGAAAAAGACACTTTGAAATTTTAGGGTCATGTCCACCTAATCATGGAATTGCCCATAGATAGATAGATAGACGGACAGATATACATATATAGACAGACAGAAAGATAGATAGATAGACATTGGTTAGACAGATTTCATCAGCTTTTGCAAGAGAACCCCTCCTCTCCTATCGTGAGCTTGATCATGGTCAGTAGGTACCGGCATTCGGGGCTAACCTGGAAATATAATAGACAGACAGACATTAGTTAGATGGACAGATATACATTAGTAAGGCAGAAAGATAGAAAGATAGATAGATAGACAGATGAGCAGATAGAGAGATAGACCGATAGAAAGATAAGCAGATATATAGACAAATAGACCGATTAGACATTAGTTAGATCAACAGACAGAAATGCATTTGTTAGACAGATAGACCTTAGTAAGGTAGACAGATAGACAGATAAACAGACATATTATACATTAGTTAAGCAGATATATAGAAAGCTAGACAAATAGATAGACAGATAAACACTTGACAGATAGACATTTTTTTTTCAATCAGTTTTTGCATGAGAACCCCACTTCTCCTATCGTGAGCTTGATCGTGGTCAGCAGGTACTGGCAGTCGGGGCATACCTGAATAGATGAGAGAAAGAAATACCAGACAATATTACAGGAGAGATTGAGCATTAAACAAATACTCCAGTACTGTAACCCCCACAATGGCATTACATGTTAAAGCTGCAGCAAATCAAAGCTTCTTTCTTTCAACTTAAGCCCTCTGCAGTTTTCAGTGCCTTGCGACACACATTTTGCCAGTCGAGAGACAGTCGGATGCAAGTCGGGGCCTATTCAACACGATGAATCGGCTCCGTCCGACCGGGCCCGACCCTAGCCTGATTGAAACCAGTCGGATCGGGTCGAGTCGGCTCTGTCTGCAGAGGGCTTTACAGTTGCAATGAAGCGCCCGACTATGTGCTCATAAATGAAGCCTCCGAGCCTCACCCCTATTCCCCTCAAAAGCCCCCCCCCCCCGCCCTCCGTGAGGTCTCCTTTATTCATAGAGCCTCTAATCTCTCCCAAGCCTCCCTCACTCGCCCCCCTCCCCCATTCATGCATGTTATAAGGGGGGGGGGGGGGGGGGGGGGTCATTGCATAACATCATACCTCATCATAAGATACAGAAATTACTTACAGTAGCTATGAAGTGCCTTGCAATGTTCTCACACAGCCACCCCCCCCAGATCCCCCTCCCATATCATGGGTGTTTAGAAGGGGGGGTCATTGCATTTTATCATTCTAAAATGGTAACACATTTTGACATTTTTTACCCTGTCATATTAGATACAGAAACTACTTACAGTGGCTATGAAGTGCCTTGCAATGTACTCACACAGCCACCCCCCCCCCCCCCCCAGTTCCCCCTCCCATATCATGGGTGTTTAAAAGGGGGGTCATTGCATTTTAACATTCTAAAATGGTAACACATTTTAACATTTTTTACCGTCATATTAGATACAGAAACTACTTACAGTAGCTATGAAGTGCCTTGCAATGTACTCATACAGCCACCCCCCCCCCCCCCCAATTCCCCCTCCCATATCATGGGTGTTTAGAAGGGGGGGTCATTGCATTTTATCATTCTAAAATGGTAACACATTTTAACATTTTTTACCCTGTCATATTAGATACAGAAATTACTTACAGTAGCTATGAAGTGCCTTGCAATGTACTCACACAGCCACCCCCCCCCCCCCCCCCCCAGTTCCCTCTCCCATATCATGGGTGTTTAGAAGGGGGGTCATTGTATTTTAACATTCTAAAATGGTAACACATTTTAACATTTTTTACCCTGTCATATTAGATACAGAAACTACTTACAGTGGCTATGAAGTGCCGTGCAATGTACTCATACAGCCTCCACGCCTCACCCCCCAGTTCCATTTCGCTGGCCCCCCTCATGGGGGTAATAGGGGGATGGTCGCCTGCATCGGACCCCTTCCTGGGCTTGGTAAACTCCCCATCCAGAAGGGCCCTTACGCTGGAGCTCCAAGGGGCGGACATCTGGTGGCGAAGTGTCCCTCTGCGGAAAAAAAATATAAAAATAGTAATTTTGCAATATTTAAATGTATCACAATTTTTAAAAAGAAGGAAATCATATACGGGTACCCGAAATTTACCCACGTGTATGCGGTATTCGCTGCTGCGCCTGAACTACGTAATACTAATGGAAAATGAAATTGTATCGGGAGTCATCGATTCATTGCATGTACACAATGATAATCGCTCGTTGGCAGAAATTGCCAAAAATAGTGCCGCGATGACAATCACATTCGGCGAAGTGTGTGTTGAAGATACAATCGGCCACCCAGATCATTTGTCCTATTTTCGTCAGAAATGTTGTAATCAAGGTAAATTTGAACAGCATGTTACCATAATTTCGTTAAATTCATGTCAGAAATACTAAAACTATAATTCATTTACGAACTTACTGTATTTTAGAAGATGATTTATTGTCCTAAATGCGCTGCATTTTTGTCACTTGAATGAACTTGATAACTATTGCGTTCAATGAGGGGACTTTTGCTTTTTTTTCGGGATATCGAGTATTGATTTTTGCACCCGGGACTCTACATTTTTCGGCGGGACCCGGGTACCCGTGACTCATCAACAGCCTTACCTGCGTGTAGAGACGCTTGGCTATCTGCACTGCGTGATGGCAACCCATATCACAAAGTGACTAAAAAATTTTAGTATAAATGCTTGACTAATTTACTTTGAATTTCTAATCAACAATTATTTATGTTTGCTTCTTGTTCGGAAATGCTTACTTGAGATCAAAATTCTCTGGGTAGTGAGTGGTCTCAGTTCTCGGGTAACTGATGTAACCCTGGATGTAAAGACGCTCGGCTATCTGCATGGCGTGATGCGGACTCATACCCAGCGATGAGCTCGCAATTCGCATCAGCTCTACAGTGTTGAGGGCTTGGGGGCGCTGCTTGACTTTCTCTTTCTGCGACGTTGACACGATCCTGCAGCATACAGAAGGACAATGACACAAAATAGAATCAAAACCAATTGAAAACCCTACATTGAAAGAAAAGAAACATATTATAGAATAATTATAATATTTCTATTTCGAACTGATAGCATAATTAAACGAGAAGTGATCGGAACACGCTGTTTGACTTTCTCTTTCTGCGAAGTTGACACGATCTTGCAGCAAACACAAGGACAATAACACAAAATAGAATTAAAACCGATTGAAAACCCTACATGGGAAGAAACAAGAAACATAAATGGAATATGTTTTCATTTCGAACTAATTCAAACATATCAAGAAACTGACCAGATATATACAATGTGATTGAAAAAGAGCAAAGAAAATGGGATTCCAACGAGATTCGAACCCGAGACCTCTGGATTGCTAGACCGGTGCTCTTACCGACTGAGCTATAGAAAACCCTAGTACAGCGCTCGTCCCTGAAACCCCTTAATTTTCATTGCTCGAGTGGTCAGAAGCTATTATAAACCTGACATAAACCTGAAGGATAGAAATAAAATAAAATCATTTCGGACTGATAGAAAATTTGTATGAGAATAATGAGCAAGCAAATGCATACTTGAACAATCTCAGATGAAAGTTGTGCAGACATACACAGCTATTTATAATCTTGAACACTCTTTTAGTTAAACCAAACAGAACATTACACCTTATTTTTTTTATGCGCTTTGTATCATTTTTTGGCAAAAGGCGCTAAATAAATGAAGTTATTATTATTATTATTATTATTGCAGCTGACACAAGAGTGTTATTTGTAATAAAAATCTGTGTATCAAAAGGTTTACCTTGCATCCTTGTGACCTTTGATAATGTTGAGAAACATCTGAGCGACGTCTCGGTCAAACAGCCGGACTCGATCCCACTCCAGGTGCAGTTTACGCCCACTATCATGGGTCACCTAGTACAATACAAAATAATTCACATAGATCACGGACAATATAATATAATAAAAATGAATTTACTACTCTACTACTACTACTAATGATAATAATAATAACTATAATAATCATAAGATAATGAATAGTTGAAATTGTTGAGAAACATCTGAGCAACGTCTCAGTCAAACATCCCGACTCGATCCCACTCCAGGTTCAGCTTACACCCACTATCATGGGTCACCTAGTACAATACAAAATAAATCACATAGAACACGGACAATATATATAAAAATGAATTTACTACTCTACTACTACTTCTACTAATACAATAACTATAATAATCATAAGATAATGAATAGCTGATGATGAGAAACATCTTTGACTGAAGAGCCCGAACGAACGAACGAACAGACAAACAAACGCACGAACGAACGAACGAACGTACGAACGAATGAACAAACGAACGAACGAACGAACGAACGAACGAACAAACAAACGCACGAACGGTCTGATTTTGAAGGTACTAACCTGTATCTGCATCACCCAGAAGTTCTCGGGCTTGAAGGACTGAATCTTGTCGTGTCTGTCGACGCAGAAACCCAGGGTAGGTGTCTGACACGGGCCATAGGATATTAGGGTGCTGTCAAGATCTCCATACTTACCCTGTATAAAAAGTGGGGGATGGAATATTGGATAGAATTATCACTTTGGCAAATATTAATTGATGATATAATTAAATATCAATCTATGATCAAGGATGAAATATATATGAAAATATTATCAGGTTTGAATCTTGTTGTGTCTGTCGACCCAGCGTAGGCGTCTGACACGGGCAATAGGATATTAGGGTGCTGTCAAGATCTCCATACTTGCCCTGTATAAATAATGGGGGGTGTAAGATTGGACATTAAAGGGACTTAGTAACATTGTCCAAATCCTCAAAATCCAACTGGAATTCTAGCGGTTCCCTCCTACCTTGTTGTATTCGTAATAAAAGCATGGGAAAGGTTTTGGTTTTTCAAATTTCCCTTTCATTAAAAAGATATTTACGATTGAAGTGTTCAGATGTTAAAATATCCACTGGACAGTGAAAACCATGCACAAAGTGAGTGCAATGAGTTAGTGAATATCACTTTGCATTTTTGCTAATTTCTCGGCCATATAACGTCCATTTAACTTGAAGTTTTTCACACAACACCCAGTGGACATATCAGATAATAACAATATCCATTGTATCAACCACTCATCACTTTTTGTCAACAAAGTTACTAGATCCATTTAAAGGTATACCAACAAGAAAACTACCTAAAAAATGGGGTTTTACTCTATCTAAGGTAGATTTACATTTTAGATGTTTGTTTTGGGGTTCAAAATAGTTAAATTATAGTTAGAAACAAAATAAACAACAAAAACAATTAAAAAAACAGTTTTAAAAAAATTATAAATACATAAGAAATTATAAAAACAATAGAAAACATAAGGAAGAACCTGGTTCTTCCAATTTTTTTGTTGTATTATTATTCTAAATGCTCTAAAGAATATATGTAGTGAAAACCAATGTTTAATTATGAAGAATTTATGATTTATGGGTAAAAATATGAATTTTATGACCTTATTTGCATAAATTACATAAATATGCAAATTAATGCATTTTTCAAAAAATTTAAAGTACCATTGTATTCTATACACTTCACTTATCATGCATGCAAATTTTCACGGCGATCGGCCGCTTTGCGGCCGAGATCTTAAGGGGGGCCATAATGCCCCCCCCCCCCCCCCGGCCGTAGGAAGACCTCAAATAGCCCGGCCTTTTTAGGGTTAAGGATATAATTATCACTTCATGGCAAATATTAACTGATGATTTTTTAATACATCTAGACCCCAGTCCAAGTATTTCGGAACCAGTCATGAATGGATTAGTCAGCACAAGAGATACCGATTTGAATTCAGGACTCCTTATCGGTCCTACTAATTAGCGTGAACAAGTGAGAAGTACTGCGAACAAGCGCAAATAAGCCATTGATATTTAGGGTTAGGGCTAGGGAACAAATGAAATGCGAACCAATACGAACGGGATTTAACAAGTGCGAATGGGATTTCATTTATGCGAACAAATTTGTTCGCAGTAAATCCTGTTCGCGCTTGTTCGCAGTAATTAGTAATTGAGCGCAGCAATTATTAATTACTGCGAACAAGTGCATGCGAATGGGAAATTTGTTCGCAATAAATTGCTTCGCACTTCTTTGCACTTGTTTGCAGTACTGTGCACTTGTTTGCGCTAATTAGTAGGACCCCTCCTTGTAAACTGATTGAAAGTATTTCAAGGAATTTCACAGATATTTACAATGTAAATGGTCAAACTAAGTAGTATGCACAATTTCCTGGTAATTAAAATCATAAGTGTTCAAATTTTCTTGCCCAAACAGAAAATTAACTTGCCCGCTTACTCCTAAGTGAGATTTACATGTAAGGAATTACATTCTACTTGTGCAGTTGAAGAGAAATTTACGTTGCATGATCGGGTGAGCAAACTTAGACCATTTATGACATTTGACTTGCCCGACATCAACCTTTACTTGCCCCGGGCAAGCAAGCAAGTACTAGTGTTAAGCCCTGCGTAATGGTGGTTCCTACCTGGAAGTACTTAGTCTGGAACCGTGTGAAGGCGCAGCCGATTCTCAGATCTAGTTCCTGCCGTGCATCGACGGACATGGCCTCGTTCTTGTTGGGTTCCACCAGAGTGTTCATTGCTTTGCGGATGTCCGTGTCGGTGATGGCACTGAACTTGGCCCGAAAGACGACCTGAGAATTAATAATTCAAATAGGTTTGATTTATATAGCACAATAATATATCTATAATTAATGGCTTAATTCTTATTTGATTCCATCAGTGTTCATTGCTTTGTGGATGTCCGTGTCGGTGATGGCGCTGAACTTGGCCCGAAAGACGACCTGAGAATTAATAATTCAAATAGGTTTGATTTATATAGCACAATAATATATCTATAATTAATGGCTTAATTCTTGTTTGATTCCATCAGTGTTCATTGCTTTGTGGATGTCCGTGTCGGTGATGGCGCTGAACTTGGCTCGAATGACGACCTGGTGGGAAGTAGCAGAACATTAGAAATGTAGAAACTAGAAACATATTTTTAATATCTGTGTATGGAGAGCAAAACTGACAAAAGTTTTTCAAACAGCAATCAGGGATAGTAGTGTGGCACGTGCTTTCCAATCGTGAGAGCCTGAGTTCGAACCCAGCCCACTCCGTTTGTCCTTCAGCAAGGCATTTAATCCACATTGCTGCTCTCTACCCAGGTGTATAATGTGTACAAGATAATTGTGCGGGTCTGAACTGTACCAAATGACCAGGGATAATAATAAGCACTTAAGAGGCTGTTCTGCATTAGGCGCTATACAAAAACGATCTATTATTATTATTATTAATACTGATTATAATAATAATAGATATTTCATCATCATCAAGTTCAGGTGGCGCTTTGCTGTGGTCTTCATGAGAGCACGCCATGCAACTCTATCTTCCGCCAACCGCATTGCACCCTTCATCCCTTCTCTAGACACTCTCTTTACATCATCAGTCCAGGATGTTGGTGGATGACCTCTACCACGTTTCCCTTCAATTGGGGGGTGTTTCACAAAGATCCTAAGTTGAACCTAACTCTAAGCCGTTAGTTTCTTTGAAACAATTTTGTTAAACCTTTTTTTAAAGGAATAAAATGCTGATCAATTCAAATCATTGATATTTTCCTATCATCAAGGGGATTTCATGCTTTTGATTTAAAATTCATGAAAAGTCTAAAATACTTGCATTTTTAGCTTTTGAACATATTTTATTCCAAGGCTACAAATGGATTTCTATACTTTTTAAGTCAAACTTAGAGTTAAGTTCAACTTGGGATCTTTGTCAAACACCCCCCTGGGCCCAGTAGGCCAGTGCTAGTTTGCATGTATGTATACCTGTTCTCTTCCCATTGGACCGTTCATGAGCGGTGGAACACAGTTGATCACCTCGAAGCAGACATTCTCCCAGTACAGAGGGGGGGGGGGGGGGGGGGGGGGGGGGGGGGGGTGATCGCTGCCCGAGACTACTGGTTTAGATGGCCGATACCGATACAAAGTGGACCTTTCTGAATTTGTGGAGGAGGGGGGGGGGGGAGGGGGGGAGGGGGGTGCGTACACAACCAACACACCGTCCCACTCCCTCGGCAATGGGCATGGTGTGTGCCTCTAGTTTAACATACCTGTTCCCTCCCCACGGACCTGTTCATGAGCGGTTGAACACAGTCGATCACCTCGAAGCAGATATTCTCCCCTTCCTTGTCAAATCCAGCCACAGTACAAGGTAGTCGCATCCTTGCCCTGCAGTTAAACCTGTCTTAGTGACCACTTAACATGATCCCCTGCAGAGAAAAACAATGGAATGAACCTGTCTATAGAGGTCACCTGTCTACAGTGGCCGTACTTCCCCTTGGTGGTTATCATTGCTTTAATGAAATCAAATTGAATAAAACAATATTACACTCAGGTTACTTATTATTTTCACACAGCAAGGTATTAGGAATGAAAATAACTGTATACAGTTTACATAATATAATACAACATGCAAAATATGAGATGATGTGTAATTAAACAGCATGTAAGTTATTTCAGATCCTCTAGTGTTAAGTTAATCCGTTCAGGACTGATTGATTTTACCATTACATGTATTCTCCATAGACCCATGCCCAAGCATTTTCGGGAACAGTCCTGAATGGGTTAACCTACTGCTAAATACTCCATTACCATCATCATCATCATCGCTTCACTATCACCACTAAAATCACCATCATTCTCACCACAACCATCATCATCATCATGATTATTATCATCATCATCTTCATCATCATAATGCAATCAACATCATAGCCACCATTATAACAATCACTCTTTCAACCATCGTCACCATCACATCCCCCACTACCACCATCATGATAATTATCATCATCATCATCATCAATATCAATCAACGTCATCCTCATCCTCCTCATCCCCATCATCCTCATCCTCATCATCCTCATCCTCATCATCACCATTCTCATCCTCATCCTCATCATCATCCCTCATTCTCATCCTCATCCTCATCCTCATCATCATCATCATCACCCTCATCATCATTCTCATCATCACCCTCATCATCATCACCCTCATCATTCTCATCATCCTCATCATCATCATCCTCATCCCCATCATCATCATCATCATCATCATCATCATCATCATCATCATCCTTATCCTCATCATCATCATCATCATCATCATCCTCCTCCTCATTTTCATCATCCTCATCCTCATCATCATCATCATCCTCATCATCCTCATCGTCCTCATCCCCATCATCCTCATCATCATCACCATTCTCATCCTCATCCTCATCATCATCATCCCTCATTCTCATCCTCATCATCATCATCACCCTCATCATCATTCTCATCATCACCCTCATCATCATCCTCATCCCCATCATCACCCTCATTCTCATCATCATCATCATCACCCTCATCATCATCATCATCATCATCATCACCATTCTCATCCTCATCCTCATCATCATCATCCCTCATTCTCATCCTCATCCTCATCATCATCATCACCCTCATCATCATTCTCATCATCACCCTCATCATCATCACCCTCATCATCATTCTCATCATCCTCATCATCATCATCCTCATCCCCATCATCACCCTCATTCTCATCATCATCATCATCATCATCATCATCATCATCATCATCATCATCATCATCATCATCATCATCATCACCAGAACAATGATGATCATAATTCATATTTAAATACCAAATTATCAAACTCACCTCTTGTGAAAGGAACTTTGGCATGTGAAGATTAGGGTTTGCCTCCTTCTTCTCTGTTGGAGCGCCAAACAGCTCGGACTGTGGATAAGAAAAAGAAACAAATACACAGTATTGCATGGCTTGAACCCATGGGAAGATCTATCTATAGATGCAACAGCGAAAAAATTCATGTTTTTATTTCGGGGGCTCCTTTTCGGGGCTACTTTTCCAACTTTCGGGGGCTACTTTTATCATCTCGGGGGCTACAAATTTCCGGGCTCTTTTTCTAATTTCAGGGGCCACTATAAAGCTCTAATGCTGTAAGTGATCATCTGATAAGCATTTGATCTCGATCCAAACAGAAAATTTTTAAAAAACTCAGAAAATTTTTTTTTTCGGGGGCTCTTTTGGGCATTTCGGGGGCGAATTCGCACGCCGCCCGCGTGTATTTTTTTCGCTGAGATGCAAGTCCAAGCAGGAGAACTGGGGATACAATCAGCCCAAAAAATACCCAGGGGTGATGGACGATTCGCCCCCAAAACCTTTGAAATTGCCACTGTGAGCCACTTTGAGCCATTTTGAAAATTTAAGGAATTTCCTAAATTATAGTGATTTACGCATTAATACAAATCATTAATAACAAATAATAAAAGCAGGACCTGTACAGTAACAAAACTAATGCTGTTAGGTAAACAAAAAATCCCGGCCCGTTCTCGGATCGTTAGAATTCTATATCGCTAACGAGATCTCGGATCGGATCGGATCTCGGAGAAAAAAAATATTGCAATTTGCTCTGAAAAAATGCAGCGTTGTAGACTCCATCTTTCTTGTTTTATATGGCAAAAATATTAATAATAATGACGTTTCGAGGCATGTACATATCAATTTTTACGGAAAAATAATATTCAGATTATTCAGAGTTTCGCAAGAAAAGTATTTTTTCGATGGTTTGTTCGGCATCGCACCACACGTTTCACAGAAACTCAACCCGCCAATCGCGTGGAAAACCGCGCTTGTGAGCCACTGCCGGGCCACTGCCCTCAAAAATCGGCTATAAATTACCCTTTTAGGGAACCACACAATTCTGGTAATCTACTTACATGATAACATGGCATCTGAAAGCCGAACAGAATACAAAATAACCCCCCAAATCAAAGACAAAACTGCTGAATTATCGATATATTTCCAAAGAAAAAAATCGGATTACGGACGGCTAGGCCTCGAGAGAACTCCAATGAGTTAGCTAGCTATAGCTTGCATGCACATGCAACAAGTTATTAGGCGTTAATTTGGTCGTATTACTTTGCGTGTGTTATGGTGAACGTTTTTTCTTACGCGAGATCCATCCGCCGAAAATTGGGGAATTCCCGGCGGCGGATCTATATCTGCACACGCAATTATACAAGCAAACGGGAGCGGTGTAGTAATTTTTTATCGATATTTTGCGCAATTGTTTTCATTGTTTAGGGGCATATTTTTGTTTCCGCCCAGCTATCAAACGCCAAGAAATCATGTAAGTAGAATATCAGAACATTTTTAAATGTGCAAATGACAATAAAACGTATTCAGAGTCACATTTTGAATGCACTGGCTTATTAGCTCGATCATACAGACATCCAACAGACGTCTCCCCTCGAGTATCGGCGTAACTTTGATTGCACATCCGTCCACAACATCGTTCAAATGACTAGCAATTTCGCGCATCCTGTTCAATTTTCGACTGCAAAACGAACTGACGAACCATGAATTTCTCCAAAATAACCACTCATAAAGTAAACAATATTGATTTCCCCATTTCTTATTTAAATTACACTACTTAATGGACTGTCAAACATACACATGTTCAATTATCACTGGAGAAAATGGGTCGGCAAAATCTTCCGATATTTTCTACCGAGAAAAAATATTTCTCGGATCCGTCTCGGAATCGGCTCGGAAGCCATTACCGCCGGGATCTCGGATCGGATCCGGATCGGATAACAGCATTAAACAAAACCGGGCCTAAAAAAAAGAGATTGTTCTTTCTCCTTGCACACTTCCTAGCTCAACTTGTAGGACTACCAAACCACAAATAAGTGGGCCATCGTCCTTGATTGGTTAAGTCCAACTGATAGTTTCATACTCACCGGATCGACCTTGTCCCAGTTGTTGAAGCGAGGGTGAAAATCAAGTCCATTCACATGACCGCATACAGATGTCATCTAAAAGATTCAGGGGAAAATACATGTATTAACATTTATATTTCACTTTCAGGGGCTTCTTTAAAGGGATCTAGTAACTTTGTTGACATGTGCAAAAAGTGATGAATGATTGATGCAATGTATATTGTTGTTATCTCATATGTCCACAGGGTATTGTGTGAAAATTTCAAGTCAAATGTACATTGTATGGCCAAGTAATGAGCGAAAATGCAAAGTGATATTCAGTAACTCACTGCACTCACTTTGTACACGGAAGAAAAACTCGCCCGGAGTTTTTCTTATCTGAATACTTCAATCATACATATCTTTGTAACGAAAGGGAAATTTGAAAAACCGAAACCTGTCCCATGATTTTATTGTTAATACGAATACAACAAGGTATAAGGGAACCGCTAGAATTAAAATTTTATTTTGAGGATTTGGACAATGTTACTAAGTCCCTTTAAGATTGCTTGGCCTGCATGATAAAAGCACTTTTAGTCTACATGTAAGTACCCTATTTTTGTTTTGCATTGGACTCATGAAATATACTGTATGGGGGCTTTATGGTTTATAGGACCTCTTTTTTAGTCATTTCGGGGGGCTAATATTTGGCCCTATAGAGCTAAGCCCCGTGTATTTTTTTCACTGGATAGATCCAAAACAAATTCAAAAATTGCAAAAGGGATTGCAATCAACTGTAAGCACTTCACCTTTTTGTTTTTATTTTGTAGAATTTGAATATAAGAAATGAGGCGTAAATCGTCTGCTGTGAAAATGAGTAGGCCTAGTATATAGAACTAGATGACAAGAATTGAAGCAGCATTTGTTGGGTTTGTCGATGGCATCCCTGCAAGTCAAGGGGTTAACTCAACTGCATATATGCTGCAGACTGCAGTAACGTGTCGATGGATTGCGTGCATCTCTTAAAGTGATAGTTGAGTTTTGGTAGAGAGGGCGCTAGACTACTTTTTTTTTTTGTGAGGTAATGAAAAACTGAGTGTAAAATTTGAAAGAGCATAATATTTAAATAATAAAATCATCTTTGTTTGATCAAAATCGGTTCAGAGACGGCTGAAATATCCATAAATATAACAATTTGTAATAAAGCCGGGGCCCCGGGTTTATTAGAGAATTTTGAACCAGCCGTTAACAATTTTTAAAAATGCTTCCTCTTTTCAAAAAGTTACAAAATAGGTATTTAAATAGTTGTTGTTTATTTCTCTATCTAATCACTATTTCAACAAAACATCACATGCACAATATTTTATTCAAAATGGTTGAAACCGATGAGTGTTAAAGGGACAGATCCACTTTTACAAAACGTCTGAACAGCTTTCAGTTGACGGATAGGGATCAATGTAACACGCAAAAAAAAAATCAGAGCGAACAGCCCTCTAATTTGGATTCTACGAATGAAAAACGAATGCGTCCCTCCATTTAAACTATATATCGGTCAATAAAGGAGTTCAACTGATTTAGCATAATATTACAACAATATAGTACTAATTCTCGTAAAGGTATTGTGAAGCCGACATTTGTTAACGTATGTCACGGAAAAAGATCTCAAAAAGAAAGAATATATAATTACATGTAGTCAGTTTAAGCGAAGTTTGGGTATTTTGCTTGGTAAACGCTCACACATTAGTACTTATGCGCGGCTCACGTAGCTAGCGGGGGTCACGTAGGGGTCATGCATACCGATCTGGCGCTCCGTGAAATCTATGTACGAACTTACTCACCGGCCAAAAATACGTATGTACATAATTAACCGACGTCCCTCAGTTTATTCAGTTTTAGGTCTATAACTCCACGAAAAAGAGATTTCAAGTCCTAATTTGTTCAGGCATGCTATTAAATGACATTTCCTTTCATATAACACAATAATCTCGCAACTTTTGAATTTTGGCTTGCAAAAGTGGATCTCTCCCTTTAAGAGAGCGCCCTCTTACGTTTTAACGGCTCTTTTTGAATGATAACATGATCTTTACTACGTCATTTGTAATTTTGTGTTCCTTTCTAGTTATAACTATTAGTTTGTAATGTAATGATGCAGGTTTTGGTTACTAAAATTCAGTTTCACCAAAAGTACTCTCCTTACCAGAACTCAACTATCCCTTTAATTATTCGATTTCAATTACTCTCGGCATCTCGCGTTCAAAGAAATTAAACTCAGTCTTGGACGATATCTCCCAGCCCCGTTGCGTTGGCGTTGCCGTTGGCCATTGCATTGCACCAAAAATGGGCAAAATCTTCACCATTTTTGTCATGACTCATGTGCAAGTGCAACAGCCAACACCTGCAAGTGCAAGCTTTGCAAGCAAGTGCAAGTCAAGTTAGAACTTAGAACAGATTCTTTGAAATTAGTAATGCAAATTTAATGATTTTTTACTCTAAAAGTAAAAGTAAAAGTAAAACTGGTGAAAACACAGAGAAGGTACTAGTAAGTCTGAGCTGATAATACTTGTCTTAACTTAAAGGGATAGTTGAGTATTGGTCAAACTTAACTTTAGTAACCAAAACCTGCACGATTACGATACAAACTAATAGTTATAACTTCACCATGCTCGAAAAGTATACACAATTACAAACGACAAAGTAAAACCCCTGTTATCATTCAAAAAGAGCCGTTACAACTCGAAGTGTCAAATTAACTCGGCGCGAAGCACTAGCGTTGTAGGTCCTAATACCGGACTGTATGGTGCAGTGTGCGGTAATACGGGACTGTAGTGCAGTCACTGTGTGCGGTAATACTATACAGTAGTACGTGTATATTATGTATCGCAACCATAGAAGTATGACTCCAACACTGCCGTTGACGCAACTCGCAAGCCCCATTCGCATTCGTTCGCCTTTCGTTCACAGTCGCGCTAACACACGGAGAGACTGGTCCATGAGGCGCATATATCACTGATTTTTTGCGGAATGGAAGGAAAAATCATAATCTAAATCCACCCGGTAGTTGGATCACATATTGGAGAGTAAATTGCTGGTAAGTACCGTATCATATGTATAGTTTTAAGCACAATTAGCGTGCACACAAATATTTGGTTTCAGTCTTTTATTAGGAGAACATAGAACGCTAGTGCCTCGCACTAGCGGTTCTAAAAAGTGATACCCGGGCGTCAACCACTTTTATATGATATTTTGAAAGCAAATTTCACAACAATTAGAGCATTTGAATGGAAATTATTATTATTTCCCATGTTTTTTTCGATGATCTTTCATATGGAATTGAAATCAACCAAATCCGTTACAATCGATGTTGGGGGGGCACTTTGGAAATTACCAAAACTCAACTTGGCCTTTAAGACAAGTCTTAAATTATGTTATCGCACACTTGAAAGAGTTGACATGATTGAATAATTGATGATTGACCATCCATGTCTATGCCAATGCCATGCAATGGCAATTGCCATTTTCAGTTTTTTTTTTATTTAACATGCCGCGGCGATGGCCGTGAATCATACCTTGAACTTGGCTTGCTGTCCCCGGAAGGTCCCCGTGTACTCATGCACAGAACACGCTCCATTGAAGCCGCGGCGAGACCGAAGACTCCCGTGCGAGAGGATTTTCGCTAGCGATTGAGCCAACTGCGGCTTCTCGGCAACCATAAATACCTCCTTCATACTTCAAGATAAACTTCCCATGCAATTATGAACGTTAAACAAGTGCGATCCTTTCGAAAAATGATTATAAACACATTTAAAAAGGTGCGTTACAAATCAATGCAGCTACTGAGCTACCGTACTAGACGTTGCAGTACACATGCCATATTATGGATACGAGACAACTCGACCTCGGAATATATTAACTGCATGCACGATAACTCGACCCTGCGCGCCGCCCCTATACAGATCCGAACGAACCACTGACCTCTCTGGCCTCTAGGTCAGTGGAACGAACACGAAATAAATTAAACATTTTATAGTAGTGAGGCTTGGGGGTCCGTGACTGCATTGTTGTTGTTGTTGTTGTTTAGTTTGGTGGCAATCAGTCAAATCTGACTATTGTTGCCAATTGCTTTTCTTCACATATTTTTAAAGTATTATACAATTTTATACGTGTCCGGACTACTACCCCCTGGACAACCACCCCCCGGACGATTACCCCCCGGACAACTACCCCCCTAGGACAATTACCCCCCGGACAACTACCACCCGGACAATTACCCCCCTAGGACAATTACCCCCCAAGACAACTACCCCCCAAGACAATTACCCCCCAAGACAATTACCCCCCAAGACAATTACCCCCCAGGACAATTACCCCCCAAGACAAATACCCCCCAAGACAACTACCCCCCGGACAATTACCCCCCGGACAACTACCCCCCGGACAACTACCCCCCGGACAATTACCCCCCGGACTACTACCCCCCGGACAACTACCCCCCGGACTACTACCCCCCGGACAACTACCCCCGGACAACTACCCCCCGGACTACTACCCCCCGGACTACTACCCCCCGGACAATTACCCCCCGGACAACTACCCCCCAGAC
>JBAMJV010009248.1:0-25796 GCA_037951105.1 Echinarachnius parma
CACGCACACAGACAATCACACACACACAAACAAAGAAGGGTGACCATGTGACGACCGCCTGGAAATATGTTGCAAACACATACGCATATACACACACACACGCACACACACACACTCGCACACACACACACACACACACACACACACACACACACACACACACACACACACACACACACAGACAAACATATTCGTACATTTACTACATTATCATAATTGCATTGCACAGAAGAGTGACGACCACCTTGAAATAATATGTTGCGAGGCTTGGAGGCGGATAAAAATGTTGAAATAAAATAATATATGTATTGTTTTATTGGCTATATATGATACAAACATCTCTGAGAAAATCTACACTTACAGGTGCAACAAAACTTTTAAAATATAATACAACATACAAAATACAATGCTGGTTTTTAGATCTTTTTATGGACTAATTTTGTTCAGGCTCCTCTTACTAATTTTGTAAAGTAAATCGATATTAAGTACAAGAAAATGTTATGTAAGCTGGGTAAAATGTAAAATTGTTATGATATATGTCCAATATATATAAACAACATGAATACAATAAAAAATAAATATTATCAGCGTGTGTCATACCGTAATTAATGTTGTAATGTTTATTTTGTATTATTGGTTAGTTCTCTATTAATTATACACGGGCGGGGCACTCTGGATCTGCCATATATGCAATCCTTTATCGTAGTAATTAACAAGATTTCAGAGAGTTTTTTTAAGTAAGGCAAGATAATACAAATTGGTATCACCAATGTCATATTGTTCGATTACTTCAAATATATTTAAACCGCTTTCAAGAAATGACAAACTAAATCGCAAACAAAACGTAAAAATTAAATTCGAATAAGGTTGTTTATAACTGCTTCAAAAATAAATATCTTTCATTTTCGCTCTTGTTTGACAGGTTTTTTTGCTGATGACGGAACTATTTCATTGTATTTATTTATGCATTTTAAATAAGTTCATGCATATTATGTATATGATTGTATTATTATGGAAATGCCATAGTATATACTGCACGGATAAGCTCATTACAACAAGATTATACTAAGATAATATTCATAAAGATCAAAACCACTTTCAAGATAATGCATCGGGTTCGAATGATGCTGAATACCTCTACTTCAAAAGGAAATTGCTTTCAATTTGTTTTTGGTTTACATGTTGTTGCTGACGACGGAAATATTAAATAATGATTATAATTAGTCGATGCATATTAAATGTTCACATTACATTAATTAGTTTTCTTTTACACATGTAAACTTTGTATTATACAATATATACTGTAACGTACTTGAAATTTTGTTGGAGCTGAAAAAATAACTGAAACTGAAACTTGAATAGAATTATATTCTTAATTATTTAATAAAAAACAATATTTACTTTGTGGGAAGGCCGTAATGCACGATGCTCTGGCGGAAAAAAAACACAATTACCCAAGGCCAAATTATATTACGGTCGAGTAACATTACATTAGCACAGTTATATTTGGCCAGGGGCGTAGACAACGGGGGGGGGGGGGGGGATGACATGTACAATCATCCCCCCCCCCCCCCCCAGGTTTTAGGGAAGGATATATTTTGTTGTGTGTATCTATACGAGTGAAAAAGAAAACATTAGTTGTATGCATAGGCGTACCCAGGGGGGGAGGGGGGGGGAGGGATTTTGGCGGTTCAACCCCCCCCCCCCCCCCTTTGACCCAAAAATGGCTGTAAGGGGGGGTTTGAACCCCCCTTTTCACATTTTAGCTGGCCTCGAGACTACTTTTAAGTGGTCTTGACCGTCTAAAACCTGGTCACAACCGACTAAAACCCGATCTCGGTACCAACAATTGTCAAAGATCTCCGGTATCGGGGGTTCGAAAATTATGAAAGTATTTGGTCTTGACTCTTTGCAATGGATACCCCCCCCCCCCCCCCCCCCCCACTGAGAGAGGGTTTAAACTTTGCACGAACCTGGTCTTGGCCTCGAAAATTGTCAAAGTACCTGGTCTCGGCTTCGGAAAAATTGTACGAACACCCCCCCCCCCCCCCCCCCCCCCTCACTGAGAGGGGTTTTCAACTTTGAAGGTACTTGGTCTCGGGCTCGAAAATTGTGAAAGTACTTGGTCTCGACTTCGTAAAAATGTACGGACCCCCCCCCCCCCCCCCCCCCCCCCCCCCACTGAGAGGACTTCCAAGCAATATTGTCTTGGTCTCAAAATATTTGGGCAGGTGGTCTCGGCCGCGAACAAATTAGTCTTGGTCCGATGAACTGAACGGCAAATCATCCCCCCCAGGTGTAAGAACCTGTCTACGCCACTGTATTTGGCTGATTGGCTACGAGTCTTAGAAGATGCGTGTTCAGGTGTAAAACATGAAATGAACAGCTAATGGCCTCTAGTCCCACTGCGCCGTTTTCCCTTCCGTTTCCTTTCCGACCAAAATGTGGCGAAATGGCCACACTCTAACAAAATAATCCTACTAGTCCATTCTGAACTTGGTCCGAATCATTTCGTTTCCTGCCAGTATAGTACCTTCCGGATGTCAAACGGATAGGAAACGGAAAGGAAAAAGGTGCAGTGGGACTCGGCCATAAGGCCAACAAATACTGCAAATAAAAATTGCAATCGATTACTAGTATATAACATGGTCCACCAAGTATTTACAACTGAATGCTTCATTGTATTAATGTATGTGTACCGTTCAAAAAAGTATATGGCACTAATAATGACAGTACACCTGCAAAATGCTGTTAAAATATGATATCAAAGTTTATACAACAGAAACCTGAATGTACTCAACAGTCAACACTACAGTCAAAATAAAATATACATGATACAGTAATGTAATATACATTTTACAGGACACGTATGTATCTAAACTCCAGACGTGTGCAAGACTGTATTACAAACACCATTTAAAACATGCTTGTCAACACTGAATTTGAATCAATGCAAAACATATTTTCCTTGATCTTTTATCTTATATGTCCACTGTAATAATTTGTTGGCAGATACAAGGTGTTCCACAAAAAGGCAAGATGTATTTCATGAACAAAATCTTAGATATATCAGTCATATAACCAATGATCCACAATTTGATTGTATCGTGAACACACTGAAAATATACATTATTCTAAACAAACAGACTTATTTACGATACTTCATATATCAATATCCAAATTGTCCGTGGAACTATTATCTTTGTTCAGTGTTTGATCAAATGCAACATATTTATAACAACTTAAAATCTAAATATAAAGTCAAAAGGGTGTTTTATTCATGTTCAATATAAAAAAAATTATGACTTTCAAAAGTTGTAAATATAACTAGCAACAGAAGTATATTTCAGATGGACATGCACTCCAAATATAAATATCTGAAGTATGCATGTTGGTATAATGGTATATAAATAAAATATGAAAACACAATTCTGCAAACCATTGCAAAATATAATGTTATAATTTTACGGATTTTACCACCTCACATGCAAAATGTAAAGAGGAAATCAAATGTTTGGTTTTGTGCAACTCACACCATGAATACCTGAATTGACCCTAATTGAAGCACATGAAAATACAATGTACACACTATTTTCATCGTCACATATTTTTAGCGCAGAATACTTATAATTGTCATGTTTAAAATGCAAAATTTGTCCTCAGACTCTTAAAAAAATGAACATTTTACAGCTTTACTTGCAAAGTGAGTACTAGTATTCATGAATATTTTACAGGCTTTACTAATCTTGTGGCACACAATAGGCAATGACAAAGTGAGTGTGTCGTGTCGATAATTGTCACGTTATACGTTTTCTCGCCAAATGAAGGTGTCCCTGTATGCAATAAACAGGAAGTCTATAGATGCACTTAACTGCCAAGAATCAAAATTAAATTATGTCTCTAAGGTTTTTATTTCAGGGTATGTAAAGTACGGATCAGGGCTAGATGTACATGTAGTGTGTGCAATGAGAATGGTATGTCAAAGGGAGATTTTGTGACCAAAAGTAGCTGACACACATACACTACAGATGTACCATAATACTAGGCAATTTAAAGCTTTAGTTGTAAGTATGTAATAAGAAACTTACAATTCATATGAAATATAATATCCAATCAACTGAACTGTCATAATTCATTCATGGGTACATAATGTAATATGTTTCAAACTTTCGGTTTTCAAACTTCAAAGTAAACAAAAAACAAATAAGATATAATGCAGTTCTAAGAAGATCACTTGTCTTGCAAAGTAACAACAAAAAATTGATCCGTCAATCGGTTCTTGAGAAATCGCGAGAACGAGGCATTTTTGCATATATATTGAGTCCTGTGACCTTGACCTTTGACCTCATGACCCCTAAAATCTAATCAGATCATTGTCACCCCAATATGTACACTCATACCAAGTTTGAAATCGATCAGTCAACCGGTTCTTGAGATATCGCGAGAACGAAAACGGGACGTACGGACGGACGGACGTACGGACGGACGGACGTACGGACGGACGGACGTACGGACGGACAACCCGAAAACATAATGCCTCCGGCCACTACGTTGGCGGAGGCATAAAAACAGATCTACGACCTTTCGGGCGAAAGTGCTACCCTTGTCAGGCACCATACAAAGTAAGTTCTCTATAAAATAAAGATACCACAGTAATTGATAATTCATTCTTACTATAACAGTTGTACACACAATAATTGCAAACCATATATCTTTCAACTTCAATGTTACCACATGGGTTAATGTCAAACTGAATTGATCTTGCATAATATGTCAAAGAAAGTTAATACTGTTAATAAAGCCTGTATACTGCACATTCACTTCACAATATTGTAAGTACATACCATATAAATTTTATAAAATCTAAATATTCTTTTTATATAAATGTGAATGTTGTATCCCTGCACTGCTAATAATGATACTAGGAATGCTTTCCATTTAATACAGTGGAACCTCTGAACAAGGACTTTGCGATCATATTATCATAACCTTTTTATATTAAACAGGTATCTCGTTAATAACCAGCTAAACAACTCCAAAATAATTATAAAAAGATTGGACCAGCAACATTTTGCAATACTAGAAATTAACTTGTTTGCCTTGTGGCCTAGTCAGGCAAGTAAAACAAGATTTTCAAAAACCTAGTGGCCCAAAACCTACAATATATCTGGTTGCCGAAACAAAGAAAAACATTTATAACATGTTATATTTGGCCGTCCATTCAAGCTAGCAGAATTAAGCATCAAATAAATTTGGTAGGGGTGAAGGCCACATGCTAATCTATGTAGTGGCCCCTGGACGGTGCTAATTTCTAGCATTGGGTTTTGTTATAATTATTTGCTCCTCATGATGAGGTTCCACTGTAATAACTAAGACATTGAATACAATACTGATGGAAATGACAAAGCCCTGTCCACATATTTTGAGACTATAATGCATCAAGAAGATAATACATGTAATATGAGGTCTTACTAGCCAAAGCTACCCCTCTTCAGCAAATTGCAACACTCCATCACAAGCATATTGGCACCCATACATCTGTTGGATAGAAATAAAGAAAGAGAGCAAAAAGGAAGAATAAAAATCAATGGGTGGTATTGCATGCACGTGAACCTGCAGCCTGTCAATGGAAGATAGCATGATAACATTGAAACAATTTTGCACTTTTCACCAACAAAATGTGTTCTTTTTTAAGAATAAAACTTCATTTTATCATTTACAAGCAAACTCTACACACGCAATGTACAAATATAAAATGAAACAAAACACTGTATAGTTTACGATTTTATGATCAGCATTTCTCATTATGAGTACATGTAGTTACGGATTATTCTCAAATTCTGTAACTCGCAATTTTGCCTTTTTTAAAGGCCAAGTCCAAGATAATGTCAACCTAGCTGTTGAAATTTCATCTTGATTTACTGATGACATGTTCCACATCATATTGAAGCCCATGAGTTGAAGTTTTGAATTCCAAAAAATAAAATAAAATTTATGTAAATTTATGCAAATTTGAAGGGCCTCCTTTGCATAAATGTGAAATAGAGTGTTACGTATGGGACAATTATAAAAATTCATAAAAAATCAAAGGGAATTATATGATATTTTATTCATATAGATATGACCACTCAATCATCCGTATAAATTTTACATAAACATTAAGTCATGACCTAATTAATTATGCAAATTAGGTCATGTCTTAGCATGAAATGTCCCATAAGTAACAAAATGAGAAACTTGTTTTCATTTTTTTTCAAATAATTTAATAATTATTCTAGTGCAACTTTGGGAAGTTCTAATGTATGCATTTTAAAAGTAAAATACTATAATAAGCTTGGAAATTTTCATTAGACCTTTGTTTTATAAGAAAATTATAATTTATAGAAAGTGTTACGTATGGGACATTCACATACAAAGTCAAAGTAGCTGGGAGCCTATGTGGCAGATAGGCAAATATTTATTTTGGGAGTGATATTGTCATGATATATCAACGTTAATGAGTATAGAGAAAGTAATTAGGTCCATAACATTTTTTTTAGAAGTGGAGCCATTTAAATAAAACAATATTTTAGGCTCGGCAGTCATTTTTAAAGATAATTAGCTACAGTGTAGCTACAGAGGGACATTCAACCCAATTTTCTATTTGATTTTTCTCAAATCCTGGTTCTTTTTAAAGCTACATTATCTCAGGAATCACAATGAAGTAGACAGAGCTTTAATTTCCCTCCTTCAAATCACACTGTCGTGTCCTCGTTACTGAGATACAGAACTATTCATGAAACGGCACATGTGGGACTACACATGCTTAAAATGTCCCATACGTAACTGTCCCATACGTAACACCTCTTTACCAAAATTAATTAGAGGCTTAGAGCCTGCAAGAATAAACCTGAGCAATGTACCCTCTACCACATTGAATTACAACCTGTCCTCTAAATTACTTTCACAGAGTTTTCAACTTAAAATTATTTATAAAAAATCTAATTTCTTCTGGTCTCATACGTAACGCCATACATTTTATCTAATAAAATATTATTGCAAAGGTCAAAGGTCACCATCTTTACCAAGGTTATTCTTCTTATAGATACCAGTAATGGAGATGGTAAAAGAATAAAATCAAAGTCCCTCTACATTATTTTTTGGGGGGTGAAAGTCTCTGAAATGTCCCATACGTAACACGCGAGTTATCTTGGACTTGCCCTAAAACATTATAGTATAGGTAGGTTATTGGACATCCAATGATTTCTTGAAATTTGTACACAGTCCCATGTACATGTTACATGTATATATTAGGGCTGAGTCCAAACAGATAGCCATTCGGTATCCGACCGTGAAGGTCGGATACCTAATAATCAAGCCTCCACACTAACTTTTTTCTCTACTGGCCCGTTCGGGCAAGTAAAATCATAACTTTTAATAATTTACTTGCCCGAAGAGAAAATTTACCTGCCCACTTTCTTCTAGATGATATTATTCACTCCTAGTTGACCAAAAATTGTAGTTACCCGATCGGGCAACCAAACAAGGCCATTTATGAAATTTTACTTGCCCGACATCAATTTTTACTTGCCCCGGGCAATAGGGCAAGTGCTAGTGTTGAGCCCTGCCTAATTCAAATTCTGGGATACGGGTATACCAAAAAAAATAAAAAATAAAAAATTGGATTTATATGAAATTAATGTAAATTTTTTTTTTTTTTAAACATGGAGCTTTGATTTTCGATACTTCAACCACGGTTGAAGTATCAAAAATCAAAGTATCAAAAATCAAAGCTCCATATTTTTTTTGTGTGTGTTTTTTTTTTAATTTGGATAAATCTGATATCCGTCCATTTTTACTCAATACCAATATATCCGGTTTGACTCAGCCCTAGTATATATCCATATATCACATTTTGTTTGAATAATTACTTATTTATTCAAGAAAAGCTTTCACAGTTCGACTGACCACTAAGATGGTTGCATTGGGAACTTGCGGGTTTATATATATATGAGATCTTATTAATTGTAATTTAAGAATGCTCTGCTTTTAACACGATAATTGTTTTTAAGGATATTGTAAAATTCTTCGGAATCATATACATAATGTGTATTTTCATAAAGAAAGGACAATGTTTATCTAGTGAAAATTTAAGTAAACTGCTGTTATCCCTAAAAGTTTGTGTGAGGTATCCAAATTTTGATACTTTGAACAATAGAAGGATCAGAATTCAGATAATTTTGACTACCATCAAAGAGCATTCTGGAACACTTTTAAATTTCGATTTTTTACATTTCCATAATTAGGGAGACATTTGAAAATCAAAACCCCAGTCATTCTTCTGTTACCAAAAGCCAAACATCAAGATACAAGTATACAACTTCAAGAGAAATTTGAAAGCTTCAAGTGATTTTGGTTAAACACTAAACAGAGTCAGCTCATTTTCAACCAGAGCATGCCCATGACTCGGCAAGCATGACTAAAAGAACTAATGCTTTTTTCAAACTGCATAGAGCATCAGTTCTTTTCATGCATGCATGCCAAGTCATGAGCACGCTTTGGTAGAGAATGCCACAGATTTAATGAATCACAAAAGTCAATCATCCAAGTCATTCATTTCAAGTTAGTCAAGGAGTGTAACATACACTACTTGCACATTTTCTAGCACTCACAATATTTACAAGTACAACTACAAAATTGGTAGTACACACTTACCTGTTAATAAGTTTAAACCGATAAAGCCAAACACATGAGATTTGGAGTTGATGTCTCCTCAAAGATCATAACCGCCTGCCCCCTCTTGAGGCCTTAGGGGTGGATCCTCCGGACTGCTTCGGGGGAAACATCAAGTGGGTCCTTATCTTCCTTGGCCCGCCTCCTCCTCCACCGTTGCCGCCGCCACTACCACCACCAGACAAACAGTTGCCCATCTAGAATTTCAACAAAAAACAGTACGGGATAGTTATTGTGAGTTTTCTTTTATAGAATAGAAGACAGTTTCTAGAGGCACTGAGACTCTAGGTATTAGTAAAACTAAAATGAAAAAAAACCCCCAAAGTTGCCAAACAATGTATTTATTTTGATTTTGTATTCATTACACGGTCAACCAAGTGTCACGTTACTGATTATGGAATTGAGATGAATGCAATTCAACGTATAATATCATGTCAACACACATGTCGTCCTACCACTTACCACATCTACAATGTATTGTAAATGGTCCTGATAGTTAGGCCTACCTATCAGGACCATTTATAATACATTGTAGATGTGATAGTTACCGGTTTACCACTACCAGGACCATTTACAATACTTTGTAGATGTGATACATGTATTGTATGTTTATATGGTGCACAAGCATCAGTGTCCTCAAAAGGCATTACTATAAAACAAACTCCACACAGTGTACAAAGCCCGCCATTTACGTATATGGCATCTACCGTAAATAGAATAAGACGGACGAATTAGATTAGAGAAGTTACCACAAACATACCAGGCATACCACACAAGTTTCTGTAACTGGGACTATGATAGGAACGGTATTGATGTAATATCCATGAATTACAAGGTATTCACTGGGATCTCACCTTTTTGAGATGTTTGTTCCGTAAGGTAAATTGTCAGATCGACTTAATCCGTATCCGTGGTCCTCTTTATTTGCCAAATGAAACACAAGTACCTCTGTCGAAGTCTGAGCTGAGCTAGCTGAGAATTAGATCGACAAATCTATCGCTTTCATGGCCTTTTTGACATTATTATTGTTATTTTCACTGTCGGCATTCTAGCGATAGACGCGACCGATACGCGGTGCCTTAAGAGGCAAGAACACCGTAGCTCTACAGTAAAAGTTACTTACGGAAAATCATTTTTTTTTGCACATAAAACACAACATATTTAGTATTTTGAGCGACATTTGTAGCCCTATCAATACATTTAGGGCTGTTATAATACTTTAACTCACCGATCTCGTGTGTCACTATACATGTCATTCTATAATTACGGCGAATTGTGAGATTTTCCACAATTTTCCATCACTCTTCGTCGGTCTTTCGCCGTTCAAACTGCCGTTATCGTACACAGATGCAATAATTACGGTATCGCTAGCGTGCACACAAAAAAAAAAAAAAAAAAAAAACGACGCAAAATTAAAATGAGTTATTTGACTTGACAAACTGTTACCGCTACATTTTTAGCAAATAATTGTGGGCCAGTGATTCCAATAATTATTCGGTAGCGGTAACAGTTTGTCAAGTCAAATAACTCATTTAAATTTTGCGTCGTTTTTTTTTTTTTTTTTTTTTGTGTGCACGCTAGCGATACCGTAATTATTGCATCTGTGTACGATAACGGCAGTTTGAACGGCGAAAGACCGACGAAGAGTGATGGAAAATTGTGGAAAATCTCACAATTCGCCGTAATTATAGAATGACATGTATAGTGACACACGAGATCGGTGAGTTAAAGTATTATAACAGCCCTAAATGTATTGATAGGGCTACAAATGTCGCTCAAAATACTAAATATGTTGTGTTTTATGTGCAAAAAAAAATGATTTTCCGTAAGTAACTTTTACTGTAGAGCTACGGTGTTCTTGCCTCTTAAGGCACCGCGTATCGGTCGCGTCTATCGCTAGAATGCCGACAGTGAAAATAACAATAATAATGTCAAAAAGGCCATGAAAGCGATAGATTTGTCGATCTAGCTGAGAATGTGAATTTGATTACTCTGCCTGACGATAATATTATTGTTGTTCTGCTAGCAGTCTAGTCGTAGATGGCGCACATCATTTTCCAACTTGTTCGTTCAACGCACACGACTTTAGTTGTCGAAGGTGATGCGTATAGTTTCTAAATAATACAGATATAGACATAATATTATCTTCATTTATAAACTCTTCATCAGTGAGGTAGATAATGGTGGGTCCGGGTAGGGGGAGGGGGGGGGGGGGGGGGGGGGGGGAGACAGGGGTCTAGCTATGGGAGCCTGAGGGGGGGGGGGGGGTGCGTTGGGTGCACCCACCCCAAATTCAGAAAAGTCAGAAAAGTTTATCGGTCTTGACCATCTAAACCAGTGGTCTCGAGCGCTGCCCCCCCCCCCCCCCCAAAAAAAAAAATCCTTGCTAGTTATAGTTACTCTATGATACGAGCCTTGGGGGGGGGGGGGGGGGACGTGCATGTACCCCACACAATTTCTGTGCCCCCACCTGAAAAACAAATTGAAAAAATAAAAATCGCCCTAAAACCATGAATTTGTCAGGTATCTATACTGTATAGAATTATATTAGGCAAGTATTGTGTAATTTTCTGGCCCGAATTAGGTCATTAGGTAATTTATAAGATATTTATAATGATTGTCGTTCACCTTATTGGGTCAATGCATCAGTTCGCATGAGCTTCTGTGGCGCCATCTATAGTACATCCATGGATAAATTACTATCCATGGTACATCTAAGTCTTGATTTCATAGTGAAGAGCAACACGCTCACATACACATACACGCACACATGCACACACACACACACACACACACACACGCACACACGCACACACACACACACACACACACATACACGCACACACACACACACACACACACACACACACACACACACACACACACACACACACACACACACACACACACACACACACACACACACACACACACACACACACACACACACACACACACATGCAGGGGAAATGCGGTTACCCTGTAGTTTCATCATCTTGTTTAATTAACAATATTGATAATTTTAATCATATGTTGTACATTATTTTAAGATTTTAAGATTTAGAGACGAAGTTAATGAGGATGTGCTCACAACTGTTCTGCATAAGCTGTCAGGCGACGCCCTTTCCCTCGACTCGGTTGACACGGATGCGCCAACGTTAATTAGTTGTATACTTGTTAAAACCCCCATGCACGATGTTTATTTTATGCTCTATTATCTTTAGGCAAAGAAAGAAAAAAAAAACATATTTTCGCACATTATGAAAACATGGTTTGGCTCATAAGGAACGACAAAACGAGTTTATTTTATTTGTATCATCATATTTTCATTTGCAATTTCAAGAAGCATTATACAATTACATAAATTCTACTCAGTAGACTATGTGCATCACTAACTAGGGAGTAAGTTGTTACATTGCTGAAATAAGTAGTGACGTTAATTCATTTGAATTAACTTGGTACACACAAAAAAGTGTAACACAATTATGTCAACAACAATCTAGCAATTCTATTTTTAATTTCATTATTTGCATAGTAAAGATTAAAGAACCCCACATACAAAATAGACAAAGGCAATTGGTGTGTTTGTTATGTTTATCTAACAAGTACATGAACTAAAATTAAGTTGCTCGACTTACGTTATTTAATACACAATCATGAGCGTTAAAATGAGTTACAATTGAATTAGAAACGTCACGTCGTATCTTAAACAAATCAAGTGTTAATTATCTTTTTATGTTTTTAAATTATTGTAGTGACGTTGATAGACATAATTATATGGCGCTTCATCCCAGAACACTCCCCTCGCCATAACTGCAAACAGCAAATCCTGGAATATGTTTTGCTGTTGATCTGCATAACATTTTATTTTCGCTATTAGGTTGTCTAAAATATAGACCAATATACGTTTAAAAGACTGTGCAATGAAATTATAAATAAAGTTATAAATTCTAGAAACTACTAAAGTAAAACCAATAGAAAAAAGTAGTGAATATAATTATAGCGAAACATCATCTGCCACAAAACTGGAATATTTTTAGTTGCACACATGTAAGCATTTACATGTACATACTGAAGCATATTTACAAAAACACAATCATAATCTCAATGCATGATAATTACAACAATTTACAGGCATCTTGTAAAAGGTTACAATCGATTATCAATGGTAGATATCGTCATACCAAAGGGGCATCTGAAGAAAAAAAATGTACACCTATTTTTTTCTCCTCTTACCATAAGCCAAACAACACGGTATAGAAGTGAAATGTGGAAGCTCAAATTAATTTGTGTGGAGTTAGACACTTTACAGGTGCACCTATTTAAGTATTTTTGAGTATTTTTGAGTATTGGTCAAACTTAACTTTAGTAACCAAAACCTGCACCATTATACGGAACAAAGTAATAGTTATAACTTCACCATGCTCGAAAAGTATACGCAATTACAAACGACTAAGTAAAACCCCTGTTATCATTTTTGTTAAACAGCCGTTACAATTCAGAGGGCGCTATTTAAAAAAAAAAATTGGTTTTAGCCTTTTTTCATACAAAATTGTGCATTTAATATTTGTTAAAATAATGATACAATAGAGATATCATCAACGACTTTTTAAAAACCTATTCTAATTTTTTTGTGGCTCGAGCATTTTTAAAATTTGTTCTAAAAAGTCTAAATATCGCCCGGTGATTGCCAGTAAAGAACATTTGGAATAAAAATATATTTATGGATATTTTAGCCGTTTCTGAACCGATTTTGATCAAATAAAGTTTATTCTGTCATTAAAATTGCATGTTCTTTCGAATTTGACAGTTAGTTTTTCATTATCTCAGAAAAAAATATCGGGGGGCACTTCGGGAAATACCAAAACTCAACACTACCTTTAATAATGAAACTAATAATAACGGTTATTTCCACAAATGGGTGGGATGGCCCTTTCAGCAGAAGCCGAGTTTCAATGGGGTCCCATGACGTGGATCACTATCACACACATATATGATCCCTCCACGTACAGTTATACAAAACTCTTAAGATGCGAATATTTATAAAATAAAACACACATTCAATTAGTACTACAATATACACGACTAATCAAGGCAATTGATTTTTATAATCATTCATGTTTTACTCAAGCAATTTAATAAGGGCACGAGTTACGATTAGGCAATATAGAGGCACTTTAATTGCGTATATTGATTTGTATAATCATTCATGTTTTACTCAAGCAATTTAATAAGGGCACGAGTTACGATTAGGCAATATAGAGGCACTTTAATTGCGTATATTATCAATAAGTCATTTTAATTTATATAGGCAGTTGTGTATAGACAACAAAGCACCGTTCTGAAATTATACAGAAGTAAAGCGTTCTGGCAATTTAGCTAAATGCAATGAACACGGCGCCTGTAATGACAGTAATAGTCGAGACATAATAGTAAAACAAAATTTTGCAAAAAATATACATAGAATATAACGACGCTGGTATCAAAGTGTTCATAAAGTTATGGAAAACAGGAATATAATCTTGATCCAAATACAGCCAAATCGTTCTCCAGTTGCTGTTTAGATGATTACTATTATTATATTGCCTGTTTTCGCGACACATATAGAGTCGAAATCACTCTTATTCTTAGCTCGTTTTTTTTTTTTGGCGTACACCGATATGTTGTACCACGTGGTTGCGGGAGCAAACGTCTTCACCTTCTTTACTTTGCGTGTATCTTCAGGTGATAATTCAGTTCCTGATGCGATCCCGTTCAGAAGACAACGGAGAGTGATACCATGGATCACATGAATATTATTCGGTTTGTATACACGATACGAAATACCGTTTGTTTAAACCACACCTTGTTATACCAGGGAAATACCACCACCCTGGTTATACGATCTGACAAAATGTTATTATATCAATCCGCCAACTCACAGTATTAATCAATATAAAAGCGTTTACATTCACTAATAAAGCAGTTCACAATACTGTTCATCATTTCCACACCTTGGTTACCTTGGTTACCTTAGAAGGGCGTGCTATTACTGACTCGCTGGCGCTTTCTATATTACATCGTTCACACAATATTGTTCAAACGTTAACCCACAAACTTGAAGCATGTTCTTTAGTACCATTACATATAACTCTCCCTACAATGCCAGGACGTAATTGAATTTGAACGCCTGCGGCTTCGGGAATTTGGGATCGCGAAGGACTTCGAACTCGAGTCGCACCTCTCCGCCGAGTGAGCGGAACTCGAAGTTGTTCTCGCCAGGCCTCACCGGCGTCCTCATATGGTGGGGGTTGGTGCTCCCTGCGATTTTAGACTTGCCGTCTAAGATTAGAGTCTTGTTGTAGGCGCGGTTCTCGTACATCAGCACACCCTGGTGCTGGGGGTCGATGTAGCAGCTAGAAAGCAAATAAAAGACAGAACAGCCATTAGAAAAGAAAGAAATACAACGGGCATGCCCCACCATGGACTTACTGGCACATTTTCGCCGGGGGACGAGGTCAAAATACGAAATAACACTTTTGACTGCCTGAAAAAAATTCAACTTTGCCCAAAGACGGCAAGATATGTGCCCGATGAGATTGCCCGAATTCGATATATCATTTCCAAAAAATGACACGGTTTTGCCCGAAATAGAGGCGATTTCTGCCCGTTATGGCTAACAGTGTCAAAACTCTAAGGGGGAGGGGGGAGGGGGGGGGGGGGGGGTGGTTGCAGCTCCCGTAGCTGCCGCCTCGTAATCATATCATGCTCCACTCAAGTCAGTAAGCCCAAGCAACACCACCATGACGGCCCCCACCCATAATTTAGATCTATTCAATCAGCAAAGTGGATCAAGTCGCAAAGACAAGCAGAACAAGACCCATCACTAATCTGCCTGTATTATGCAATTTTATCTTGATTGTTAACATGGGTGTGTCCCCTCCTCAGTTATAGAGCCCTATAGTGCTATTTGATAGTTCATATACTTTTCTGCCCATCGAAGGGGTAGAAATGGGAATAGGAAGCTGGGGATGCTTCGTCGGTCCTTGAATAAGTCTCGTAAACATTGTACACCCTGCGTAATCCTCCATGCATACAATTTATTAATGATTCTGAAATGGTCATTACCTCATCTCCATGACTATTGAACGAACAGTGCTGAACAGAAAATAAATGGACTTGTCTTTCGATCCCTGGAAGCCAAGGGCAGAATGCACATAATTACAACGTCATGTTAGTGTTTTAAGAACTATAGTCTTGTAGATTCGATCTTTACCACAAGTGACAACTAAAACAAATAGTGGGACTGACGTTGATTATTGTCCATATACGGCGGCGTAGCTACATGCACCCCCCCCCCCCCCCCCCCCACCACATCCAATTATAATAATAACAATAATAATAATAATAATAATAATAATAACTACTACTACTACTACTACTACTACTACTACTACTACTACTACTACTACTACTACTACTACTACTACTACTACTACTACTACTACTACTACTGTCACAGAGTGACTTCGTTTTAAGAGATTTGGGCATCCACACTTGACTATAAATTCAGTCATGTGTGACTGCTTCTTTTTATTTAATGTGTGAGCATGTGTTTTATGCTATAAGGCCCCGGATTTGTATATATTTAGTGTGCACACAAGCTCACTGTTTAGGGTTATTGTATATGGTTTAGCTTGAGATGGAACCAGGGATATCCCTGATTTAATAATAGGGAGTGTGTTCATGCAAAGTGAGAATTGTATAGAGATAGTGTGTACAGAAGCTGAATGTTTATTGTACACGTGAGTGAAGTTTAGATAGAACAATTGTGAAAGTTGTTCATTCAAAGAGATGGTTGAATAGTTTTGGTATGTAATGCTTAGTACCTATCCAGGGAAGTAAATAAGAAGGGAACTGGTATCGACTAGTTTTGTGTGATTGGGTCACCTCCAGTAAGTTGCATTTATTATGATTTTGGGCGGGAACATTCTTTTGTTCATGTGCGTTGGATTTGGGTACTGTAAGTTATAGTGGATGTGAGAGAATAGTCAAGTGAGACAGATAGCATCAGTCACTGAGTATGGAAGGTCGTGAATTTGAGCAGGTGATACACCAGATACCAGCCTGATGTTGGGCTAGAGTATTAGTTAATTTTATGCCGGAAAGCACCCAGCAATCCAACCACCATGATGCTGGGTAAAGCCTCCTCCACCTTGCCGTCACCATACCTCTTCATCGGCATCTGTCACCAAAAATCTGTAAGTTTTGTTGAATGATTTCATTGGGTAGAAGTTTAGTAATACATGTACATGTATGTTATATTTATATATAGCTCATACACTCAATACTGTACCAGCTTAATTATATGATTTGACAATTCTATATATATGTGAGATGAGTTAATATTTATGCATACGGTTATTAGTTTATAATGTCAAAACTTTAAAGCACATTAACTTTAAAGTGTATTTGTATTTCATTGATGCTTTGAAATCCTGATTTATTTTATGTTAAGAAAATATGCAACTAAATAGCATGAATGAATTAAATTCTCCGTATTTATGTGAGGCTTTTTGATTCAATATATATAACTCCTTGGTATAAAAAAGTCTTATGCAATGAAATAGCATGGACATATTGCACATTTCCTAAATATTTATGCGAGGCATTTGGATGTAATGATTGTAGAAATTGTGCCTTTTGTATGTTATATATGTGAAGATTAGATGAGTTCACAAATTACCTTTGCATTATATTATGTGTTAAATTGTATACATGTGTTTCATTTTTATGATTATGGCTATACAATACACATATTCATTGTTATAATCAGTATGTGATAGCTGGTGTTTAATTGTAAACGGAGGAAGCAAATGTTATGAACTATTGGCTTTAACCTTTCCCCATTAGGAACCAGCTGGGCTCTACGAGCATCTTCGGCTCTAACGAGCAGCTCTACGAATATCGTCAACTCTAACTTCGGCTCTACTAATGTCTAACTTCAAGCTTCAATGAGGTCTCTACGACCACCGCTGCTACGACTATCGTCAACTCTAACTTCGGCTCTAACGAGCATCTTCAACTCCACCGAGTATCTCTAACTCCGGGCTATGTCACGCCAAGCTACAACGGAGATCTCCAATCCGCCGTTCATCCGACCCGAGCTCCGATGATCCAACCGTCATACCGGCTTCCATCCGGCTCCGCGTTGGCACCGCTGGGTCTTCGAACCGGCTCCGGCACGATTCCGCAACTCCGGTCATCTCGACTACGGGCCGAGATATCCACAGTATCGCGGTGCAGTCGATCGTCCTCCACGACGCCCGTCATGGGGAATTCAACCACCGCGCGCTTCACATCATTGCAGACTGGGTCTGCAACTTCGACGCAATGAACTCTCGCGAGAGCTACTACAGCCGACGCCCATACATTCATGTTTTTTTCTACGCAGACTGGGTCTGCAACCTCTCCAGAACTCTTAAGGTGCTATTCACCCAGTAATTTATCGCCATAAGGCATAACAGAAATAATAATGTAACTCAACTACCCCTGATTATTATTATTTTGTGATTTATGGCGCCAGGTAAATTATGTTTTGTTTAGTTCATTAATTGGATCCAATTACTTTTGTTTTGTTTGATTCAGCTCGTAAAACGATTGCCAAGTATGTGCTTTCATATTGATTTATATATTATAGTATGTGTTAATTTCAAACTAATGATGGTTTCATGTTAATAAACAAAATATCTTAAATTATATCTTCCGCATGTCGTGCCTTATTTCTTTGCATAGTAATCTCATATTTATAACAGAACCACATCTATCAAATCAGACTTGGTAATTTCAGTATCAAGATCTGACAATTGGCGACCACGAAGGGACTCCTTCTTTCTGATAGATCGGGTTAAACTATAAAGTGATTACTATGACAAGATATATGGCTTCTTAAACAAACCAATATTTGTGTGTATTAATGTCACATTGTTCTTCTTTGTTCTAAGTATTGAAGGTTCACTAGATGGTTGACTGGCGCAGATCAAGGCACAGAGGCTTTACCCAGCTTGGTGTTCAGAGTTCTGCAGGTGCCGGTAAGAGCACACCGCGGCATAGTTAGGTGCAGCGCGGTAAGTGCGAAATTTTGTTTTCTGGTGTATCCTTCAGTATGGAGAGAGACAGGTACATTGCACAAGCAGAGAAGTTTGGTTTGAGTGGGTTAGATTTAAAGGCATACGTGGATGAATGTTTGGAAGAGGCGAGATGTGAAAGAGCAGAGCAAGTAAGGTTAGAAATTCATTTAGTCGCCCAAAGGAAAAAGTTAGATGATTTAGTCTCCCAACGGAAAAGGTTAGAGAAACTTAGAAAAGAAAATGAAATTGAGGTGCTACCTCAGCAAATTAGGTTAGAGGAACTAAGACGAGAAAATGAAGTAAATGGAGCCCAGCAGTTCAGTAATAAGAAAGATACTAACGTAACTAAACAAGATGCAAGTCAAAAACATAAACAGTCTAAAAGTCAGTAACATGTTTTCTTTGTAATAGCGAAGGTCATCTCTCGTGGCAGTGTTCGGGCAAGCAGAGTCGACGTGAGATGGGCACCATTCTTACCCAGGGTAGGGATGCAAATGTTGCACCAAAGGCTGAACAGGTTTCAGGTACAGCCGACCCTCCAGACCCACGGGAGGAAGCTCATCAGGAGGGACTCTGTCGAGTTGTCCAGGTGTCACCGCTTGTAGAGGAGGACCTCACTAATATTGGAACGGCAGTTAAGTTAGCATCGGGAGATAGTCTTTCCGTACTTTCCGCAGAGGCATGTGATGTGCGTCGAGACGTGTTGCCAGTCTGCAATGGGATGGTTAGTGGGAGACTTGTGCAGGTGCTACGGAACACTGGATGTTCAATTGTGGCGGTGAGGCGTGACCTTGTACGAGATGAACAGTTTACTGGAGAGCAGCGGACTTGCGTGCTTGTAGACGGGACAGCCAAGGTCTTTGCAGTGGCAAGCATCGAGATTGATACTCCTTTCTTCAAGGGTAAGATTGATGCTCTTTGTATGCTTTCCCCTGTGTATGATCTTATTATTGGTAATGTGACTGATGTCCGGGGACCAGACGACCCAGATGTGAACTGGAAGCCTGATTATCATCGAGCAACTGCAGTGGACGTAAGGGATCAGACGAGGCAGGTAATTTCCAGGCCGCCCCAACAGGTACCCAAACCACTGTATGATGTTGTGTCAGCTGATGATGTATTTCCAGTGCATCGAGAGGTTGGTTCGCTAGCATCTTCCCAGGGAGCAGCGGAAACTCAAGATGGGTGTGATGTGTGTCCCCTTGATGTGTCGCATGTGGAAGCGGCAGATTTTGATTCATTGGAATCGGGTGAGAGTTCTAATGGAATTTTGGAATCTCTAAATGGGTGTGATGTGTTTCCCCTTCATGTGACGCAGGTGGAAGCGGCATATTTTGATTCGTTGGAATCATGTTGCAGTTCTTGTTCTGAAGGACTTTTGGAATCTTCCCAGGGAAGTATTCAGGAGATTAGGTCTCCGTCTGAAGGTGTGGAAGTGCAGTCTACACTGAATTCTACCAAGATCATTTCAAGTGAGTCTGTGGTAGAGTGTGAAGAATTGTCTTCACAAGTTTCTGGATGTGAAGAGTTGTCTTCACAAGTTTCCGGTTGTGAAGAGTTGTCTTCACAAGTTTCTGGCTGTGAAGAATTGTCTTCACAAGTTTCAGGATGTGAAGAGTTGTCTTCACAAGTTTCTGGATGTGACGAGTTGTCTTCACAAGTTTCTGAATGTGAAGAGTTGTCTTCACAAGTTTCTGTAGGATTTTCTTCTACATGTGATGGTTCAACTTCTTGGATGAAGTCAGAACTAGTTCGATTGATGGACGCTTCCGAGGATGGTGTGGAATTTCAGTCTACACGGACGATTCAGACCAGGTCTAATGCAGATGAGTCTGATGTGATGTCTAGGGAGTTGTCTCGATCAGTTGGTGTGTATGTTACACAGGATGTTTGTCAGGTCAGCGACAGAAGTTTCTGTGGTGATCAGGATGCTGACAAGATGGATACCAGCTTCACAGGTTGGGTTGTAGATGGGAGAGGGAGTGATGTTGGTGAAGTGAATCCTGACATCGTTGTGTTCTCAGATGAAGTGAGAGGTGATGTATGGGAGGATTGCCTCTCCTCTGTTGCTGGCACGTTGTTCATGGTGCACTTGGGAGTGCAGGTGACCACTTTTGGTCATGAAGGATGTGACCTCGTTAGCTCTAGAGGCATGTGGCGCTTTTGGATCTTTCTCCTCTTGCTCAGATGTGACTTTTTGAAGTGTCACAGAAGTGATGACTTGAAGACATTGCTTGTCAGGTGGGGTAGAAGGGTTAAGGAAAAGTGATATCTATTAATTAAACACTAACATGGATTTATAATTGCAGGTTTCATAGATTTTCTGACTTTGGAACGGAACTGACAATGGATTGTGTATTTCCCTTTTCCATATTATGTTTGTTTAATGATTTACAGGATGCCAGCTGACTCTTGGATAGAACGGACAACGGATTTTGTATTTCCCCTTTTCATATATGTTTTATGATTGACAGATTTTTTGAATTTGGGAAGAGAGCGGATTATTAATAAAGGATTCAGTTATTTCTCTTTCGGATATAAATTTATTGCGATTGACAAGATGGCCGACCCTTGGAATAGAATTGACTACGGATTAGTTTATTTTTCTCTTTTGTTTTGCAGGTTGATTCAATTTGTTTTTAGATTTTGTTTTTGTTTTGAAAAAAAAACAAGTACAAATTTGGAAACGAAGAAAGTAATGTTTTGACTGTCTATAATTTTCTTGAAGATATATAGGGAGAGACATGTACTGTCCGAAGGACTGCAAGACGAATTGAAAGTACAATTTTATTTTTTATGTTGAACCTTTATTTTTGTAGGTTGTTGTTTTGGGACAAATTACCCCATTTTATTTTTTTTTGAAATTATAGAAATTTCTTGAAGGTGGGGGATATTGTCACAGAGTGACTTCGTTTTAAGAGATTTGGGCATCCACACTTGACTATAAATTCAGTCATGTGTGACTGCTTCTTTTTATTTAATGTGTGAGCATGTGTTTTATGCTATAAGGCCCCGGATTTGTATATATTTAGTGTGCACACAAGCTCACTGTTTAGGGTTATTGTATATGGTTTAGCTTGAGATGGAACCAGGGATATCCCTGATTTAATAATAGGGAGTGTGTTCATGCAAAGTGAGAATTGTATAGAGATAGTGTGTACAGAAGCTGAATGTTTATTGTACACGTGAGTGAAGTTTAGATAGAACAATTGTGAAAGTTGTTCATTCAAAGAGATGGTTGAATAGTTTTGGTATGTAATGCTTAGTACCTATCCAGGGAAGTAAATAAGAAGGGAACTGGTATCGACTAGTTTTGTGTGATTGGGTCACCTCCAGTAAGTTGCATTTATTATGATTTTGGGCGGGAACATTCTTTTGTTCATGTGCGTTGGATTTGGGTACTGTAAGTTATAGTGGATGTGAGAGAATAGTCAAGTGAGACAGATAGCATCAGTCACTGAGTATGGAAGGTCGTGAATTTGAGCAGGTGATACACCAGATACCAGCCTGATGTTGGGCTAGAGTATTAGTTAATTTTATGCCGGAAAGCACCCAGCAATCCAACCACCATGATGCTGGGTAAAGCCTCCTCCACCTTGCCGTCACCATACCTCTTCATCGGCATCTGTCACCAAAAATCTGTAAGTTTTGTTGAATGATTTCATTGGGTAGAAGTTTAGTAATACATGTACATGTATGTTATATTTATATATAGCTCATACACTCAATACTGTACCAGCTTAATTATATGATTTGACAATTCTATATATATGTGAGATGAGTTAATATTTATGCATACGGTTATTAGTTTATAATGTCAAAACTTTAAAGCACATTAACTTTAAAGTGTATTTGTATTTCATTGATGCTTTGAAATCCTGATTTATTTTATGTTAAGAAAATATGCAACTAAATAGCATGAATGAATTAAATTCTCCGTATTTATGTGAGGCTTTTTGATTCAATATATATAACTCCTTGGTATAAAAAAGTCTTATGCAATGAAATAGCATGGACATATTGCACATTTCCTAAATATTTATGCGAGGCATTTGGATGTAATGATTGTAGAAATTGTGCCTTTTGTATGTTATATATGTGAAGATTAGATGAGTTCACAAATTACCTTTGCATTATATTATGTGTTAAATTGTATACATGTGTTTCATTTTTATGATTATGGCTATACAATACACATATTCATTGTTATAATCAGTATGTGATAGCTGGTGTTTAATTGTAAACGGAGGAAGCAAATGTTATGAACTATTGGCTTTAACCTTTCCCCATTAGGAACCAGCTGGGCTCTACGAGCATCTTCGGCTCTAACGAGCAGCTCTACGAATATCGTCAACTCTAACTTCGGCTCTACTAATGTCTAACTTCAAGCTTCAATGAGGTCTCTACGACCACCGCTGCTACGACTATCGTCAACTCTAACTTCGGCTCTAACGAGCATCTTCAACTCCACCGAGTATCTCTAACTCCGGGCTATGTCACGCCAAGCTACAACGGAGATCTCCAATCCGCCGTTCATCCGACCCGAGCTCCGATGATCCAACCGTCATACCGGCTTCCATCCGGCTCCGCGTTGGCACCGCTGGGTCTTCGAACCGGCTCCGGCACGATTCCGCAACTCCGGTCATCTCGACTACGGGCCGAGATATCCACAGTATCGCGGTGCAGTCGATCGTCCTCCACGACGCCCGTCATGGGGAATTCAACCACCGCGCGCTTCACATCATTGCAGACTGGGTCTGCAACTTCGACGCAATGAACTCTCGCGAGAGCTACTACAGCCGACGCCCATACATTCATGTTTTTTTCTACGCAGACTGGGTCTGCAACCTCTCCAGAACTCTTAAGGTGCTATTCACCCAGTAATTTATCGCCATAAGGCATAACAGAAATAATAATGTAACTCAACTACCCCTGATTATTATTATTTTGTGATTTATGGCGCCAGGTAAATTATGTTTTGTTTAGTTCATTAATTGGATCCAATTACTTTTGTTTTGTTTGATTCAGCTCGTAAAACGATTGCCAAGTATGTGCTTTCATATTGATTTATATATTATAGTATGTGTTAATTTCAAACTAATGATGGTTTCATGTTAATAAACAAAATATCTTAAATTATATCTTCCGCATGTCGTGCCTTATTTCTTTGCATAGTAATCTCATATTTATAACAGAACCACATCTATCATATCAGACTTGGTAATTTCAGTATCAAGATCTGACAACTACTACTACTACTGCTACTGCTACTGCTACTACTACTACTACTACTACTACTACTACTACTACTACTACTACTACTACTACTACTACTACTACTACTACTACTACTACTACTACTACTACTACTAATAATAATAATAATAACAAATAAATTTGACAAAACAATAAAAAAATCATAAGGGCCGGAAATGACAAGGTGTACCCCACCAATAATCCGCGTGACCCCCCCCCCCCCTTAATCAGTCCGACCACGCTACGCCATAATGGGACCTGATGGGACTGACGTTAATTGTGTATTAACTTGTTCATTAAAATTCAGAAAGGGCACTGTCAACTGCGGATGGATATCAAGACATCGTGATATAGTGACAAGTGATTACTGTTATTTGTTCTGTGTTAATTAATGTTCAATGTGGGCGATTGTTATCTGGGGTAAGGAGTATAAGGTTAATTGCGTTTCAACCTCTCATAACTTGTAAACACATGGCTGTTTCGTCTGTCTAAATGAAGAGCTAAATTGCATACAAAAGGCACTAACTAGGCTTTTCAAAATAATTGAGTTAACGAGTTCATTGCAATATAAAGCTATGTTTATACTTTATGTTTATTATATCGTAATGACAAAACATAAAACATGGATCGCTCCTATATAATATATGCCATATTTCTTCATAGGCTTATGTACTATAGTCGGACAGATATTTCACGATTTTCTCAAAGTTTGTCAAATGGATTTAGCGCCTTTTGGAATGTAGCTCTCCAAATTTTGCGTTATGGCGTCATATTGTTTATGTTCACCATGTGTATATCGTGTATTAAGTAGGGTAATGTATATTTCAGATCCTTCGCCGCTGACCTTTAGGATTTATCTGCGTTTTTCATTTCATCAACTGTACAGTCATGTAGGTCACTGGGATTTGAATTAGACAAACTGATGCGTTCATTTATGTCACAACTACGTAATGACCTAGTACAAACTTTAAACAAGTCATGTAGCATCAATAACATTTTCTACTATATCTAGATGCCAGCAGTTCCAAACACAAATGTGGCACTATGACTATGAGAGTTTTTACATCAAGAAGACAAATTCAGGAAACATGTCACATATAGTGTTTGCATTATGTTTACTTCTCCTTCATAACTTTTAGCATATTAATATTATGAATATATATATTTATCGAACTATATATCTATCTCTCTATCTATATATATATCTATCTATCTAATTAAAAGTTCTGCTCGGAGTCGAAATGTATAGAAAACAACGAAATTCAATAAGATACTCCGTGGAAAGATTTTGAGGTGATATTTTTAAAGGTGATATTTCGGCCATAGGCCTTTATCTATCTATCTATCTATCTATCTATCTATCTATCTATCTATCTATCTATCTATCTATCCATCCATCCATCCATCCATCCATCCATCCATCCATCCATCCATCCATCCATCCATCCATCCATCCATCCATCCATCCATCCATCCATCCATCCATCCATCCATCCATCCATCTATCTATCTATCTATCTATCTATCTATCTATCTATCTATCTATCTATCTATCTATCTATCTATCTATCTATCTATCTATCTATCTATCTATCTATCTATCTATCTATCTATCTATCTATCTATCTATCTATCTATCTATCTATCTATCTATCTATCTATCTATCTATCTATCTATCTATCTATCTATCTATCTATCTATCTATCTATCTATCTATC
>JBAMJV010009249.1:0-40000 GCA_037951105.1 Echinarachnius parma
GATTCAAGGCATTGTCAAGTCAATGGCTACACTCCCATAAACGCAATGTACGCTTTCACCATGCAGTCGTTACTAACAATCAAACACAAAGTCTTGAAGAAAGTCTATAGGACAACATTGACTCCTAATGGTGGCTAAGAAGGGTTTAGGGGTCCCTTGCGTGTTTTGGAGAGGGCCTGCAATAGTCGTAAATGTTCGTAATGTTTCTCTCTTTGGGGAGATGGGACAGTAGACAGGGAACATTTACCAACACATAATGATTACGCCATTTCCCCATCGTGACGTCACTGGCATCCTCCTCCTCCTATAGTCATGACCTTGGAATGTACTGTAAAAAAAGGCGTTGACAAGCTATCGTTTATCGTGATATATTATTAAAAACTAATAGGCCTTAATACATCGTCAAGATATCGCGTGAGAGTAAAGTGATTCGTCGTTACGCTATCGCTGGGGTAACTTTAACCCTATAAGTGCCTATATGTCGACTCTATAGTCACAATACACACATGGTTATAATTTATGCTGATATATTCTTACAGTGTAATGCACATAATAGACACAAGTATAATTGTATTTGAATCTTACTACTTAAGCATTTAGAAGGTTAAGACAGTCTACTTCTACCGTAGAAGTAAAAACACCAGATCGCTTTATAAGTGGATTTACAATCCATACGAGAAATTATAACAATGGGTAACTTGATAGACTTGAACCTTGTACACATATAGTTTGGCTCTGTTTTTATAGTTCGCTTATCATTTGGCGCACCTAATAGTTCGCGTGTCATCCCTATAATCACTCGCACCATGTTACGCCACATTATGAAAATGACCCACCCCTTTTTCCCCGTAAGACTCATTATTGTATGACATTGATAATTATCTCCTAATAATACCTATATATTTTAACCATTATTTCCTCATCATGAACTAGATAACGTTACCGCAACACCGACCCTGGTTTATTCAGAACATGATTCCGATCCGAAACATAGATCTCCTTTTTTCAATAAACCAAAAATTTGATGACGTTGACTAAAAAATTCGGATGATATCGCAGATATGCATCAAGTTGACATTATTTGTTGGGTAGACTGTGTCATTGCATGTACAATACAGGATGTATGTTTGAGATTAAAATCATATTTTGTTGTTTAGAATTAAGAGAGAATGCTTGCTATGTTTTCCTCCCAAATGCTAAAATGGCACAATTAAACATGCTAGAACGGATAGTAGGTCATATGTTCTCCATTAACATGCCTTACCGGTGTTATAACAGGTCATCACTTTTGCCATAATTTTATCATTTATGAGTATGTGATAAAGATAAAGACTAGATAATCCGTGTTTTACTTATTGAAGTAAATTATAACTTTGTGAGGAAAATCTGTTCAAAGGTATAAAATGAAATGAATATTTGTCATTGTTGAGTCACTCAATCTTATCACCTTTCATAATATGTTTATGGCTGTTTACGGATTGTTTTACTATCCAAAATACCATCTGAAGCAGAATGTTTTAACTAATCGTCTACCGGGAAGAAGAAATCTCTGTATCAACTTTATTATGGGAATAATCATCATCTACGAGAAAATGGCTCAATGTTTAACCGCTAAATGAACTGATATTTAATCTGTGTCACCAGAATGACGGACGTTTCAAAAATGTTGTCTCTAGATCCTAATCTCAATTTCAACATTTTGTTTTAATGAAATTGAAAGTCATCGTGCATGGTATTTTCGTGACGGTCATGCCCATCGCGCTCATGTACATGTGCACCTGTGTTATGGCACGATTTTCTTCACGAAGATCATGATCATGATGATACGATAAGATAAAGATAAATTCGATTATGAGTGTTCTAATATCAAGACAGAGGCTGAGCTAATGAAGGGTGTGGTGGGGGCAAGGGGAAATGTCCCCTAACGGGATTCATATGCCCCCCTCCTTGGTAACCCATTGCAGACGGGAGCCTGGTGGGTCCTCTATCTACTCGACTAGGGTTGAAAAATCTAGTAGGGAGCAGGTTAATACACCATTTTTAGGAAAATAAAGAAACGATGTCTTATCAGACTTAGGGTTTAGTTTTGGTACGCGCTGACCCTTACGGGTAAGGGTACGCCCCCTTTGAGGGTAACCTTGCTTCACATGAGGAAACTACTGCCCTCTCCATGTTACCCCTGACTGTTTTTGCTCTTACTACACCCCTGATTGAAACAACGATAAGAAGTTTCGATTCTGGTCGCTGCGCCGGTTGCTCGGGTAAGACGATACGCGATGAATCGCAAAGGATTCCCTCAAAATTGGAACCAACAAGTCGCCAAGGAATTTCAGTGCTTCCTCATTCTGCCTTCGATGATTTCGAATCGTGTCACTAATAGCATGAATAGACTATATCGCGATGCAAAGGAAGTTTTCCAGACCACCATCCACTCAAGCTCTCCGCTTATTAATTCACTTTGCATTGTATTCAAAATAATTAGTTTTTTGTAAAACCTAAATATTATTTCTTCATTCAATTTATTCGCACAGTGTATTATAAAGAGATAGAAGGTGCTCTGCTAAAAAAAATAGTTAAAGCAATAATTCGTTTTTATTTTGCAACACAGGAGTAGAAAAGGGGGTTTTTGGGCCGAGTTATCTAGCCATCGCAGAATGCATCGGCAGCGGGCAGACCGATCGGTGTTCCGTTCGGGTACGTGAGAAAGAGGCCCCGGGGAGCTGGCCCGTAGCACGACAACCCTCTCTCCGCTCAGATGAAGGCCGCTCCTTCGCGGCATGCATTTCGCGCCAAAGCCCCCAAAACAAAAGACAAACGATCGAATAATCACAATGAAATTATGGGGAATTCAGGAAGAACAAATGCGTGACTTGGTTCCGACCATGATATTCGATCTGCTTTAAAAACTTGATTGTCTCGTCAGCTTTATATCATTCCTTTATTATAAGCGAAATTATTCAAGGTGCATCAGTTTGTCAGATAAAGTATACATTTATGTGCACTGTTTCTACCCCTCCTCTTCCGCTGTTTTTGTTCTTCAAAATTGACGAGACAATGAGATTAGAATTCTTCAAAATTGACGAGACAATAAGATTAGAAATAAGGACAAGAACAATAAATTAGTTCAGAAGAGATTTTCATCTTTAGACAGGCCTCACAACTAGTTTCGGTGGTAAAAATAGGTGCCCTAGTAAAATAGCGTTTCTTTTTTTTCTCACAATTATTCAAACTTGAATACACTAAACTAATTCATGAAAGCATAAACAATGCAAAATTAAACCAACTATAATTATGCGCAATGTCATTCGGGTATGTGACGATTCAATTTACAATGACGTAATATATGAAATAAACATTATCGATGATTAAACATGTATCACATTAGCTATTTAGACACAGTTAAACATAAATTATTCCATATATTGATCATTACATTTTTGTTCATGTTTTTTTTCAAATTTAAGAATAAGAACAATTTCTATTATAATTCTTAAATTTGAATAACAAAAAATGCAGACAGTTTGTATACATTTAGTTTCTCCGTTTGCTTAAGGCAAACATAAGGTTATTCGTCAATTAGCTTTGTGTCAAGTCTCCAGCGAGAACAAGCTTATCCTCTAGCAGATTCCCTCACTGTCAGAAAGAGAAAAAAAACACCAAGTACCTTGACGGAAGGCTGAGACGATATACTGTATTCATGACTGTCTAACAAGATTGCACTATTCATGTATTCTTTGTGTTTCGCCGATATGATTTTTCCCAAGCGATTCTGCAAACCCCCTCAGGCTGTTATCCTCTATCTTCTTGTTTCCCACATCTCAAAAGATAACAGCGGCTGAAAACATGACATTTACGAAAGGGGGCGGGTGGACGATAGGGGGGGGGGGGCAGTTTCGTAGCTTTACGAGGATCTCGGATGGGAACGCCCCCCATACACATACATACATATAGCACATAATATTTTGATTCAAATTACCCTCTCCACTCATTAAGGGACTACGGGAGGAGGGGGGGGGGGGGGGGGGGGGGCAAAAGGCGAGCTCCCATTAGTTAACAAATGATAACAAATAATAACCAGACAAAAAAAGAGAACCATAACTGAAAAAATAACGAAATAAATAGAGTGTGACCCAAATAATAAGCGCGCACTGCAATCGGTCCAACCACCATACGCTACTGCCCTCAATGGTAACCACCCCAGGCCTCCCCCCCCCCCCCCCCACTCCATCACGGTCCATTCTTATATGGGTAACCCTGTGTAGTACACGCCACTAAAATGGGGGGGGGGGGGGGGGGGGGGTCGTAAGTAAGAGAAGGTGTACTGTTTTGGAAAAACAACCACAAAATATCATATTTTGACAGTAGACAGAGCGCAAATTGAAGGTCAGAATAAATCCTAGTATATAATGTCGGCGAAGGAGATAGATAACTAGATAAACTATACAGTACACTAGCCAGCCCCCTCGCCCCCGGCAGTTTCAACTAGGGATGAACGCACCATTTACATTGCTCTCCGCCATAACAGAAAGGCTTTTAACCCAGCCAACAAGGTCGAGTGCTATAACATTCCCATGTTTTGGTCCTCTAACTTTTGGACAAGAGTCCTTCTTTCTGTTTTTTTTCTTTTTTGGGGGGGGGGGGGGGGGGGATGGGGGTGGGAGCACATAAATATATGTGGGGGGATGGGATGGGGGCACACGGACAATATTATTAAATCGACTATTTGAATACTTCCATCATTCGGGTCATACTTTGTTATTGTACCTTATTTTGATCAGAAAGTAAGTTTGTATTTACCTGTGCTTTTGCAATCCCAACCCTTACATTTTTATTACCTCACAAAAAAAAGAAAGAATAAAATGCCATCTCATACCAAACGTGTATCTTACATTTGATTTATCTCTTTTATATTAATTTCATTAGCTACAATTTAATACAATCCCTAAATTAGCTCACTTTGTGGAATCTCTATTAGAACAATCTGTTTATCCTTCAAATTGGCAACTACACCATCCAGTCACGTAACTATAGTTTCCGTAGCTAGGGAACAGGGGGAGAGGGGTCCTTAATGACAATGCAAGAGAGGGCATTCGGTGGAAACTGTGCAACAAATGGCGAGCTATTTCTTGATTCAATTTTCTCCAAAGAGAAGCCGTGAGAGGGACAAATCATAACCCATGAGAGGGGGGCATTCTTTTGTTTTGTTTTTTTGCTTTTTAAATTATTATGTAATTTTTGGCAATTTATGAAAATCCATTTGAAATCAGTGTCTGCACGTCCATTCGTTACTTACTAGGTCAGAAATAGCCAAACAAACTTTGCTAAAATTAGTATTAATTACATCATTTCTGACTTCTCAAAAGATGTGTTTATACAGATTAGGATGCAACCTCCTGAATTTCATTCAAACATGTTTTTAGAAAGGTTAGTTTATTAATATGTTACTCCTCTGTGATCATGTCTCGTGTTATGATGTGATTATTATAGTTTATTTAATAGTAAAGATTGTTAAAGATATTAGTAAAGTAAACATTAATTTATAGAAAAGGATGAGTAAAATGCATTTCAGATGTGTCTTTATAATTTATAACTATATAAAGTTAAAAAAATGATGAGACCCTTGATATGATTAATATGACATGATATGATATGAAACTGTATGATGAAATGATATGATATGACATAATACAATCATATTTCATGCAAAACTTTGTAATTTCATTAACTATCAAACGAAACCGAAAGTAAAGTAATAAGTTGTAAACATGATAAAGACATGTGTAGGCACTATAGGCATATCATGACTGTACCAAATGGTTTTTATTCCGTTTTAAAGTAGGCCTACTGCATGAACTTTTCACATAATATGTGTCATCTTTGTCGGAAAAAATTATCTGCCTACAACATTTATCATATTTATGAATTAAATTAAATGGAACAGATCTAGGTCATTACTAGTTGTATTCGCAATTTGGGAGGGGTATACAACATGTTTGTTGTAGAGTATACATGCCGCATGCATGCACGAAAGCAGCAGAATTGAGAACAGACGCGCGTGCGATGCTACCCCCTCGAGGTTCGGGGCTACAGACAACGTATGAGCCGCCTCGTTTCACGTGGGCTGCCCTCGATAATTACTGAGTTATTTTGTTGTGTTTTATAATATGTGCATGCCTCGTCATGCATAACACGGAACAAAAAAAAGTTCGCTCGACTTATTTGCCCTATTTTCTACAGTTTGGATTGATTTATTATTTGTTAGTTATATCCGACAAAAGCACAGTTTTTCTTTCAATATGGCTTCGGGGTGTGTCGAGAAACTGAATTATATATAGGACACACATGCTACGCGATGCGTTGGATTTCCCTTTCCAAGACACTAATGACTTCTGAAACGTCCGATTTGATTCAGTAACAATTTTCAATTTTTACAAATTATGTCTATAATTTATAGCATATACTCCTTTGGACAGTTGCTCTTCGGGGTAGTCTAGGTAAAGAATAGGTCTTGGGTGTTGAACATAACTTAAAGGTCATCAAGCGTGGGGATGCTACACAGCGGGTCGCCATTTTGAACTAGGCTAGTATGCGCGCACTGCATAACACTGAGCTAACGTGCATTACGCACCGTGCGCAACGCGTACGCAAGATGGCGCCGCGCATCTGATTTGACGAATCTGAACTACCTTTAATATAGCTGAACTATAAATACAAACAAAATAAATAAAAACAAAACTTTAAGATTTTTCAAACAAACAACTTTATTTTGCTACCATCATGCACACTTGGATATGATAGGGAAACTGATTTTGAGAATGAACTCCTGACCAAAAAACATGTTTTTAAAAAAATTAAGATTACGTTGAATCACCAACGAATCATTACAAAACTTTGTCTTTAACCATGTTAAAGGGATAGTTGAGTTCTGGATAGAGAGATTACAGTTTTAGTCAAACTGAAATTTAGTAACCAAAACCTGCACCATTACATCACAAACTAATAATTATAACTCCACCAATGACCATGCTCAAAAGGAATACAAAAATTACAAACGACTAAGTAAAAAGCCTGTTATCATTTTTAAAAGGGCTGTTTAAACTAAAGAGGGCGCTTTAAAAAATTAATTTGTTTAAACCATTTTAAATAAAATATTGTGCATGTGATGTTTTGTTGAAATAGTGATTAGATGGAGAGATAATCAACAACTATCTAAAAACTTCTTTTACAAATTTTTGAAAAGAGGAAGCATTTTCAAACGAATTTTAACGGCTGGTTCAAAATTATCGAATACTTATCGAATACCCCACATTTATTACAAATGGTTATGTTTATGGATATTTCAGCCGTTTCTGAACCGATTTTGATAAAATAAAAATGATTCTGCCATTAAAATTGTATGCTCTTTCAAATTCGACACTCAGTTTTTCATTATCTCGCAAAAAAATTATTTTGTGTAGCGCCCTCTCTACCAAAACTCAACTATCCCTTTAACTTGAGACATGAATACAGACGTAAAAGTATGTTGTTGTAAACGGAAGATCCATTAATAAATCTCGAAGGGAATAGAATAGAGATAAACAATGTAATATGACATGCTCTATGTCTCCTTATAAATGAAGAGTAAGTTGGAATACTAGAAATTATGAGATAATTGCCTTGATACAAATCTGTCATTCACTATATGAAGCTCGCGTTGGAAATATTATGAGGCTATTGAATCACCGTGTGTGATTAATTCTGACACAGTCCTCTTCAGTCTTATCATCCTTCATCGCACCCCACCCACCCCTTCCCCCATCACAATGTAACTCTTCCGTGAAACCCCACCCTAGAACATCTCACCCACACTGGCGTAGCCAAAATGCAAAGCAGACCCCGGGGGCGGTCAATATGATAGCTACGTTTCCAAATTATGTGTGTGGGGGGGGGGGGGGGGGGGAGCAGCAGACAGATGAGGGGGCTTGAATCTCAAGTAGGGGGACGTGGCCCCTATTCAATTCTAGCTGGCCCACTATAGCTACGATGATGATTCAACCCTTCCTTCGAACCCCACCCACATTGTACCTCATGAGAGGGGGTCGGGAAACACATAATACAATAAAAAGAAACACAATAAGTATGCATTGTGTATTTTTGTTTTTACTTTTTATGGGCAACAAACATGTCAAACGAGGGGTTGATCTCAAGAGAGGGGAGGGGGGGGGGGGGGCACTTAATTGCACCCCCTTGCCCCTCTTTGATGCCAACAGGCCCCGGTATCTTCCCTAATGATTAAACCTTAACACACAACCCCACCCAAGAGCATCCCAGTATGTACTGTATACATGAAACCATGCATGACCAGGGAGCTAAGTAGCTAACTCCTATATAGAAGAAGATATATGAAGATGATGAAGCACTACAAAGAAGTCAAGAAAGAAAATAATAAGAAAAGCTGTCACAAATACATCAAACGCCGTGAAATGATGTGAGTGGAATGACTGATTGGGCCTGTCTTCCAACCAGGATGGTTTACAAGTTAACCCCTTTTATCCTATAGAATCTATCTTTGCAATTGAGTTGATACACAACAAAAACAGGTTCTCGCAAGGAGCGGGGTATGTTTGTATATTAGCCGCAGCCCGAGCTGGAATCGCACACCGCATTCTTCAATGCATTTCCTTTATACCACGTACATACGCGCTCGTCCCTTTAAATTAACCCTATAACTCCTAACAGCTCAAAACTTAACCGTAAATACAATATATACGTTGCAGTATGTTGGAGCCAAAGGAGTTTACGGAATCCCTGCCGAAATGGGCGCCATTTTGAGGTTGCACTTTCCGCGAGTTTCACCTATTGATGTTTGCGAGGAAATATCAACAGAGACGGACGTAAATACCGAGACGATCTCGAATTGCTTGTAAAGTATGCCTACGAAATGGGGATTCAAACCCATCTGGGAATACGAATTATTGTGTTCGATTGATAATAAAGAGTTCAGATGTACTTTGATGCTAAGAAATTAGTTCTAAATCATTTAAGAGGAAAATAAAATCATGCTACAGTTATTTGGCTGAAAATCAAACAAAACAACTATAAAGGCACACATGCATGCTCGATTCGCAGTTATTACCAAAAACCAAAAACAAATTCTTGGACATGATGTGTGATTTTTGTTCTAAATTCATCTACAGACAGGGGCGTCGATCTGTTCGGAAAACACAATGCATTGGTGGGGCGAGCATTGTTTGTGAACAATAGCTCGCCCCACCAATGTATTGTGTTTTCCGGACAGATCGACGCCCCTGTCTACAGATTCATTGTAAAAGAAAGCTGCAGGCATATTTAGTGTCGTAACATGGGCTCTCCCCCCCCCCCCCCCACCCCCATATAAAAATTGCTTCGTTCGGGTAATTTTCTCCTTTAAATCGACCAAATCATCACATAATTTTGTATAGGACCTAAATGACAACATACAACAGACAACACAATTCAGCATTCGTCGGTCGGTCCGCGTGCATGTCTAACCATCTAACGGTAAATCGGAAATTATCAATTTGTATATTTTGGGCCGTGCCTTTATGGCCTGTCCAATTGTTCCATTATTAAACGGGGGGCCCCACCCAAACAAGAAGCGTGATCGCTATAAATTTGTTACTAGAAAATATAAAATAATAAGGAGGGCGCGTCCACTTTTCTGTCAGGGGGTTGCACGTCATGTGGTATTGAGTGACGGACCTAACCGTGAAGTATATCGTATCATAATTATACTGTATGAATTATTATACCTCACCCATACATGTGCATAAAACAATAACCTATATTCCCTATTATACAAATTGTGAAAGTTGGTATGAATATTTTGTGTTACATAGCGCTATATTTTATTGTTTTCTTATACCTCACTCATATATGTGCGATAAAACAATAACCTATTTTTTGTGAACTAAAGTCTTTTTTAAACATAATAATACAAATACATGCATAATGTATAATGCACTATTTACCGATGTGTTCGTTTCCCAATCATTTTTAAAAATAATTTACACTTGATTTTAATATGCGATTTTGTGAATAAATGAAATTTAGCATCATGTTAAAATGTAATATAATTTCTATGTGGTGATTTCTTCCCAACCTTGAAAAATTGCAACTGTTCAGACAAATGTAACGTAATTTCCATATTTGTTTAATTTATAAGAGGAAATTGAATGAAACTCATATAATTATGAGCAACACAATAGCTGGAAAATATTGAATAATATGACAATGACTAAGTTGTTTCTTCAAGTTTGACATAATAATGAAATAAATCAAACGAATAAATAATGTTTTTTCTTGTTTTTAAATAAATAAAAAGATGATATAAAATCAATTAAACTTAAGACGAAATGTGAGTGTGTAAGGAATTTTAGTAGACAAAATGAGTATAAGGGCAGTAACTTCATGCTGACCTCATCTTATCTTAACAAGAAAACCACAAGAAAAGTTAAATGATAATCCACCCCAAAACAAAGTGGAACGGTGATAATTTTTAAAAATTTCTAGCACGCCTCTTAGGGCTTCAAGAGGGCTTTTGTCGACGTGATCCGGCCGACTCGTTCGGGAGCCTAAATCCCTGGAAATCCAAGGCGGAATTCGTCAAATTGATCGCTCACTGTAAAAGCAGGGAATATTTATAGTCACTTGTCCGGCCAGATCACCGCACAAGTATATCCGTAGTAGCTCCAATTCACTTTCGAAATAGAGTCATATACAAGTACTGATTCAATTATGATCATAAATAGTTCACCTTTTTTTGTTGTTGTACAATAACAATAAGAAAGAAAGTGTCTAATTTGCTTGTTATACGCTTTTGTGACAGCGCGACTAAAGTTGGAAGTCCCAAACCCCGTGCACTTTTACCGTACACCGCGCAGAGGTCGGGTTTCAAACCGCACGCTGATTAGCTAACATCGTGTGTGCCACGGGGTGGATTAAAGATTTCTCGCAATGAATATTATTTTACACAACTAACATTTTTAATTCAACCGCGTTTTTTTTCTTCTTCTTCTCTTTCTTTTTATCATTATCAGAAGTAAGTCTTCATTGACTCGTTTCTCCGCCTGTCAGCTCTTATTCGCGTTTTCCCGACACGCTATGATGGCTGTTGATGTGTTTTAGTTTGTTCTATCCCTGACTCACCTCCCCGACCAACCTCGCGGACAATTAAATGACACGAAATTTGTGTTTCGATTCCGTGATGCACAAATTGGAATCGAATGTTGAAACCTCCCCCCAAAACCAAAAAAAAAGAAATATCAGGGAGAATTGTTTTAAAATATAATGACGCACCGTGAACTTATTTTGAAAATACAAAAGAGCCAACTAACTATTGATTCGTATAATTCTCTCCTCTTCTTGAATAGTTTTTTTTTCTTAAAATGTTTATATTTATTTGTTTTTCTTTGAAGCTCAAATTGGAATCGAATGTTGAGACAAGAGAATAAAATAAAGAGGTTTTAAAGAGATTTTTTTTTACTGCAGACAATGACGCACGGTGATCTAATTCGATGACTTTCAAAAATCAAATCAGTTTAAAGGGGTAGTTTAGTTTTGGTAGAGAGGGCGCTGCACATCACAATTTTTTTGTGAGATAATGAAAAACTGAGTGTCGAATTTGAGAGAACATGCAATTTGAATGGCAGAATAAACTTTCTTTGGTCAAAATCGGTCCAGAAACGGCTAAAATATCAATAAATATATTTGATCTTATAATTATTTGGGGCCCAAATAATTAGATGATTTTTTCAAAAAATTAAAAAAATGCTTACACTTTTTCAAAATTTGTCAAAAGCGTTTTTGAAATAGTTGTTGATGATCTATCTACTTAATCATTATTTCAATAGAACATCACATGCATTATTTTGTATGAAAAATGGTTAAAACCAATGCCTTTTTAGAAAGCGCCCTCTTGTGTTTTAATGGCTCTTTTTGAATGATAACAGGCGTTTTACTTAGTCGTTTGTAATTTTGTATACCTTTCAAGCATGGTGGAGTAATAACTATTAGTTTATAATGTTACTGTCCAGGTTTGGTTACTAAAGTTCAGCCTTACCAAAACTGTACTACCCCTTTAAACAAAAGAGAAGATCAAATCGTCTTTATAAATGCATTTTGTAAGTATTGTAACATTATTTTAAAGTCAGCAGTACCAAATCGGCTCATGCCAAAGTGAAGATTAAGTTACCTTTACAAAGCGGCAGTATTCGTGGTATTGTACGATTTGAAATGTTGTTTCATTTTTGAAAGACAGCTTCATCTAATCGTTTCAAACGTTCGTATACAGAGCGAAGATCACATTTTCTTTAGAATATATACATTTTTGGAGAGATAACATGTTTGTTTAAATTAAAAAAAAAACACATGTTTATTCATGTCTTGAGTCAACAGTTCAATTCAACATTTAATTTCTCGGATTACGACATGTATTTTCTTCGAGGAAATTATTGGAACGATAGTATGAACAGGAAATAAAAGTTGAAGTGAGGGAACTTGTGTTTTTTTTTTTATGAACATCCCAATTCCAAAAGGTGTTAAATCCACTTTCTCAAATTGGGGGGAAATAGTTTATAATTATGTCCCACTTTGTACACAGGGGAATATGAACAGTCATTAGAATGCTACTTTTTTTTCTTTTTTCGATTGTATAAGTTATTCCTCTGAAATGTGGATTTATGACTAGCTATATTAGCGCATTTACAAGTGCATGACTGGCTCAACTTCTATGGGAAAGCTTCATATTTTTGTCTCGATTGTATAAGTTATTCCTCTGAAATGTGAATTTATGACAAGCTATAGTAGCGCAGTTTTACAAATGCATCACTGGCTCAATTTCCATGGGAAAGCTTCATATTTTTGTCTCGATTGTATTAAGTTATTCCTCTGAAATGTGGATTTATGACTAGTGCATTTTTACAAGTGCATCACCGGCTCAATTTCTATGGGAAAGCTTCATATTTTTGTCTCGATTGTATAAGTTATTCCTCTGAAATGTGAATTTATGACTAGCTATAGTAGCGCATGTTTACAAGTGCATCACTGACTCAATTTGTATGGGAAAGATGATTTAGCGCCTTTTGAAATAAATCTTCACAACTATGATTTTCCGATGATGAGATGTCTCTGTGGTGCTTGTTTCCCTTTCTTCGAATACATTTATTTTGCCGAGGCCCGAGGGCAAACAAAATATAAGTAAAATACTAAAAATAAGTACTTCCAAAATCATACAGGTCATACGTGGCCGAATGACGGGATCATTATTCATGTATCTAACACAACCCTCGCGTTAATCCTTCAGGGATATAGATCACGAAGACCTAATCCGGAACAAGCAAACGATTTGTAGAAACGTGTTTTTTTTTTAAACGAAGTGGTGTGTAATGGTAATGATTATCTAATAAACAAATCAAATGTGTGTTATCTATTATTCATGTTCTACTTATTATATGGATTCATTATGTGGATCGTACCATTTTTTGGGTCATGATAATGCTTTTTTTAGTTGATCCTATAGTTTAAACGTTCCATGAGGGGTGAAAAGTTCATTTTGATGTGACATCATTTAGTTGGCCAAGTGTGCCTGCAACCTGGTTATATAATAGACAAATTAACAGTATTTATAACAATGAACATTTTCCACAGAGGAGCAGAACTTCGATAACAAAACTCCCGTTATCCTTATATCATTATTATCGTTGTTGTTAAGATAATCATAAGAAACTTACTCGGACACGTGGTTCTGTAAGATTCGTCCAGGCGGCGATTTCTTCCCTGGTCGACATGTCCGGGTACCGATTCCGTGCGAAGTTCGCCTCGAGCTCCTGGAGCTGCTGGCTGGTGAAGTGCGTCCGTTGTCGACGCTGTCGACGCTTCTTGCCGTTCTCCGTGTCGCCCCCGTCGTCGCCGTCGGGATCGTTGCACGACTTCTCGCAATTACCATCTGTAGAGAATAACAATAAGGGGGAAAATACCACGGGGTTAATTCTAAACTCAACGAATTTAAATTAATGGAATGCTTGAAAATTAAATCAATTGCTTGAATTAATGAAAAGTTCCTAAACAATACAACCAACATTTACAATTTTCTTCCATGAGATTCGTTTCCACTCGAAACAATTTCTGGACCGAAAACTATTCGTCAACCATGACCGTTATGACGTGTGGTTATAAAATAATGTGTCATAACTATGGTACAGTCATGCGCGCTTAACATAAAACACATACCAATTCGTGGCATTATAATTATGTTTTATGTATTAAATGATTGTTTGTGCAGTATATATATGCACAATTTTGACTTTGTATGTGTATGTCTTCAAAGTAGCGTACAGAGAGAGAGTGAGAGAGTGAGGGAGTAAGAAAGAGACGGAGAAATTAACACCAGGAAAGGTGAGCACGTACACACAGGTGACAAGCTAAAGAAAGTAAAACAAAGCAGCGCAAAGTCAACACAATTAAGCCGCAGTTTCTGGCACGCCATGTTTTGGGAAGGCTCCGGAAGGAAAACAGATTTTTAAGACTAAGACAACTCGATTTGACGCGGCTTTGCCGAACACAAAGGTCACTAGGAGAGCGAGAGATTTGTTGTCATGCCAACTCAACTTCCAATTCTGAAGCTAAACGGATACCTAACTCAGCACCCAACACGACACCAGACTCGGCACCCAACTCGACACCCAACTTGACATCTTAACTCGACACTCAACTTGACGCCCAGGTGAGCACCCTACCCAATACCAAAGTCGGTACCAACTGCGGCAGTAAACTCGGCAGCCAATTCGTCACCCATCTCGGCGACAACTCGACACCCAATTCGGCACCCAATTCAATATCGAACTAGACACCTAATTCAGCACCTAGATCGACACAACACTCGGCAGTCAACTCGGCATCCAACTCGTCAGTCATTTCGGCATCCACCTCGTCAGTCATGTCGGCAACCAACTCGACACAGATCTCGGCACCAAACTCGGCATCCATCTCGACACCCAATTCGACACCTAACTCGAGAGCTGTAGCTAACTCGACAGCGAACTCAGTACCCACTTCGGCGCCCCATTCGACACCCTTTTCGGACTTTTTAAAATTAATTTTTGTATTGATAAGCTCAGTTCGTATTGGCTTGGCCTTGGAAATTCTGACTTTAATTCAACATAGGCGCATCATTATATAAAACGGGTGCAAACATTTCATTACCAAATAACTCTATACGCGATCATTGTTTGCTCCGTAGCAAAATTTAGTAATAACGAAATATTTTAAAGGAACAATAAGGATCAAATATTTGTTGTCTGCTTCAACGAAACTGTTTTCGGAATTGATCCTCCATTTCCGACTGCTAAGCTTTCAAATTCCGGGTTTCACAAAATGATATCGTCATTAGTTTGTACTTTCATACTTTGCTTAGTTGCAAGTCACACCAAGTGTGAAGGTTATGAGGGTAGAAAGATAATATTGTTGCATCAAATTGCAATGGTTCCGCTGGAAAAAGGGCACACGTATGCATCCGTCAAATTTAATCCCCTATATTCTATTGAACATGTTGAAAGTGTATGTGTATGATAACTTGTTGGGTTGCCACCATGTCCATGGGTCGGTACGGAAAGAGTTAACTCATTGTTGTGTTATAATTTGTGCACACCAAAAGCGTAAAATGGTTTGAAATTCACTTGTTACCATGGTTACCATCTACTGTTTGTTACTCAGCAAGTAACCCATTGCCTACGGGAGCATGTGCGCTACATATTAACACTACGGGGATTGCAATATCGAGTACTGAGGCATGGTAGGGAAACAGGTTGTTTAGGGGTTAAATAACACCTTTCGACTGTCGAGGAAGGTAGTTGCAGTGAGCGGTGGAGAAGAAATGGGTCATTATAAGGCTGGGACAGGAAGACCGGAAGTAGCTTAGAGTTTTATGTGTCTCCCTAAGCGTCATGGGAAATTCTCTTCTCTGACCGTTTGGCAGAATTTTATCGATTGAATTGTTTCCCCCCCCCCCCCCCCCCTTTACTTGCCTTTTCTTAACGATGAGCAGAAAGGACTGGGAACGAGAAGCATGAGGGGGGTGAGAAGGGCAACAAGTATGAAATAACTTTCCCTTTTTGTTTTTAACCCCAAAAGGCAGCAAAAGCATTCTCCACAGAGGGAAACATCAATAAAACAATCAATACTAAATGGAATTAATTGGTAAATGCAACATGTACAACGAAATAATTGTGCCAAAATATTATTCACAATTTTTTCCACAAAAAAATGTGTAATACTGTAACATGACATAAGTATTTACAAAATATCGATGTCTTTCTTGAAACACACAAGAAACAGAGTATACGTGTCCGTTGCCTAGTCATCGATACTCTAAACAAGAACTCACAAATCTAATTCCATGCAGTTTGTTTCTTTTCAAACTCAATAGATGTCTCATATACTGGGTGTTATTCGTTTCAGATGGACAAAATAGGGCATGATTATTAGCAAATTACTGTCACGAAAGACTTTGACCTAAAAAAAATTGGGGCGACAAGACCTTAAGAATTGGGGTGATGTATCCCAAATCGACGGCTTCGTGTTGTTACGTTACGTCGGAAATAGGGCTCGGCTTTGTACGTGACTGTAACTTGGAGAGAGGTATAAGGGGGGAACATACCAAATAAAAAACCATGGCGTAGGCAGGGTTTCATTCACACGGGGGCAGAAGGGGGGGGGGCTATGTTTCCATGAGGGGGGTAGGGGGGTAGCCTTTGCCCCCAAATTTAATTTGTGTCATGTATTTCCCTATTCATGTTGCCCCAGTTTATGGTGGAGAGGGTGACAATTTATTAGCCAGCAACAAGTTTTCGAGGGGGCATTGACTACACTCCTTGCCTCTAAATTTAGCTGGAACATTGAAACAAAATCAAATGAATAATTTAATATTAAAGCAAAGGTTGCCTGATCTCGGACAAACACTAGATGTTTCCGTGGACATGATGGGGGAAGGTTTAACAACTGTAACACATAGTGAAGGGCTGACACATCTAGGCGGCCTAGTTCATCGCCTCTCGTATGAGTTATAATATACAGTACGTGGCCACATTTTTCCCATTAGAAAATATCTCGGCCTTCCAGTCACATTTGCCAACATTCGATCACTTCTAATGTGAGAAACTGTTTCAGGCTTGATGGAAACTGTTCTTTTTCTGTCTTTGGGGAGAGTGGAAGTCGAGTCTCAGGGCGCGAAAAGAATTGGAGCGCCCCATTTGGCCCAATTAGCGTCATACGATGGCGATAAAGGGGAAAATCCGAACCAAAAAAATAAGGTCAAGCAGAAATGAGTGATGCGCCGAATTGGGCGACCGATTTCTCGTCAGACCGACATCCAACCGGAGTTTCGGCATAAATATTATCGCAGTCGCAGGAAGCGCTGTAAATGTGAATTAGCAGAGGGACTTGTCAGAGATCGTACGAATGCTCTAATTCCATGTCATAGTTCTGCAGATGAAGAACTAGAACTGGGAAAGGGAAAGGACCTAGAATCGACCTCAGTCTGTTCTAATTACCTCGACCAGGGAACGGTTTGGCAACCCTTGACTCGATTTTGCTTCGCCCTCCGAAACCTTTGCAGCCGAATAACGTTATGCTTGCTCATGTCAGCACAACTCTCTCCTGTGGTGGGCATTACTTACTGTTTTTTTTCCAGCGAGGAAGTAACCCAAATCCAATATGATTAGTCATCTTTTCCATTAATTTCACTAATTGCTCCCATATATGTTGTTCCCCCCATCTTTAAATGTAATCGATACTTCTTCTTACTGATATATTACACGACACTAATTATTTTCTCAGTAATGGATTAGGATTGATAAATTACTTTTGAAAAGTTTGCAGCCGTATCATGAAGTTTGCTCGTCATGCCTGTGTTTGTTTGTACTTTTTTGTTTGCAATTTAGATATTGTTACAGGTACTGCCTGCGATGTCTGGCGTGATCTGTGGCAACGTTTGATTGCTCAAAGCAAAGAGAATGGATGCATTATGTAAGAACATCGCTGATTGGTTGGCTTGTTCCATTTCCGGTCATTTGAACATAATTGTTTTCCTGCCCCTATAACTTACACACAATTCAAACCGTCATGCATTGAAGTTATAACTGAGTGACACAATGAGTATCAAATTCGAATTCAATATCAAATCAAATTAAATAATATCAGTGCCTGTAGTAATATAGAAACTTCAAGTAATCATAATTAAATAACATGTTGGAAGAAATTGTAGCACAGAAAACAACAACAAGTGTAGTGTAATCGATAACCATTTAAGGCTGATGATAGTGGTATCGAGACGAAACAATACTTGAATAATTATAGGGGAGAATAATCAAGAAACAAAAATTAAGTTCATTTTAACTAGATCTGTCTAACATAATAATGATCAACAAATAGATTGAGACCAAGCAATTAAAAAGACTTGGAGATAAGCAGACATAGTCATGACTAATTTAAGGTTTAATACGTATCTCTCTAGACTACCAAGTATGAATAATTCCCGGTTAAAATTCAGAAGCAAATTGTAATTCTTCGAATGAAATTGATTTTAAACTCTTCATGTCGATCATGATAATTATCAACGTAACAAAACAGTTACAAGCCAGACCAACAATATAATATAATATAAGTCGTGTACATCAGTGTCGATACCTATTAGGGTACAGTAAATAGATCTCGAGACAACCGAGTATGAATAATTATCATGATTGAGCAACAAGGTTTACAGAAACGAAATTGTCAATCATCGTTAAGCGTTCACGATGACTCTACCGCTCCAACAGGTAACCTTATTACGATAACAAGGCATCAGAATCGTCTGGGGTATAGTTACTTCAGACATTTTGTTGGTCGAAAAGTTTCCGGATTGATTCTTCAAAAAATTATTATATTCAGTTTGGTCTAGGCAGGGTGTAGTAACTGAAGTTGCTTTAGACAAGTCATATCGGTTCGGTCGATACGCTATTCTAACTAATTTCCAGAACCGTGACAATTATGATTTATGACAAATACGCGATTGCTCATATTTTGTACTAATCAGTTTTGGTGGGCTAAATTGCAGAGCAGGTATCATGTTTCGTTTCGCTACCGGCCACGCGGCCTGCAGGGGTGCAGCAGGGGTGCCAGGAGGGGAGCAGTAGGGGTGCAGTATGGGTGGTTAGTCACCCCTCGGGCCCTCCGTGGCGGAAGGCCCGGGGGCGTGTTCGACACTCCCTCTCGGTGTGTCGCGTCTTTCCCTCCCCTCAGGAAAGATAGAGCGAGAGAGAAGAGAGGAACTTAGATGAAGCAGAAGAGATATATTATGTAAACATTTTATTGGCTAGAGAGAGCGAGAGAGGGGGAGAGAAAGAAAGAGAGAGAGAAGAGTGAATGATAGATGCAAAATAAAGAAAGTAATCAAGGATAGACAGCAGCGGTAATTATTGTATGCTGTACGTGAGAGAGGCGGGCAAATATGAAAAAATAGAGACAAAATATAAAACAAAAAGAGAAATATGAGAGAGAGAGTTGGACATAGTGTTAAAAACAAAACAAAAAAAAACATAAAAGGAAATATGGAAATAGAGTTGATGAGAACGAAAGAGACAGAGGGTGAAGGGAAGAAATTGGCAAGAGGGGGGGGGGGGTGGATAAGAAAAGATGTGTCTATAATGTATAATGTGCACGCATATAGGTTTGTTTGTCGGTGTGTGTGTGTGTGTGTGTGCGTTTGTGAGAAGCATATTCATCGCAACCCTATATATACGAGCGTGAATTTGAATGAAGCAATGTATCAACATTTCCCTTCGCCCTTTTCCTAATTTTTGTCAACATAACCGTGTCGAAAATGAGGCATGCCGACCTGAAACGCCTATGCCATGACACGGCTTGTATAAGGTAGAAGGGAAATTGTTAATCTTGTTGATTAGCGGTCGATAGTCACATGTCCATGAACGAGGGAAACACTTCTTTACCTAAGTTTGGCTTTAAAAAAAGAAGAGAGAGTGAACATTAAAAGAAGGGAAGGGGCATGACAAAATAGGAACAAAAGTTGGGCAGGGACGCACACAAACATGACACAAAAAAAGTTACGGAATTGGCAGCAATTTGTGGTGCTTCATTACCAAGTACTCGTATTACAACCACGATGAAGCAACCTATAAATGTAATTACCGAAATTTGTGCATGTTCACGGGAAATTATTGTTCTAACTGACTAGATTTGAATTGAAGGCGTAGCACGGGCCATCTCTCTTATAGGGGAGGGGGGGGGCAAATTGGAGAACAGGGTGAGTGAGATGGGGGGGGGGGGGGGGGGGTGGCATCCATGCTTTTTTCCATTGTGGTAGTGGCCTGTCTAAACTATGATAAGTATAATACAATACACGTGATAATTATATTGAAGTATAATTACAAATACAAGACCATTAATCACATTATAAACAATAACCTAACAACAATACACAGGTATTATGCAAACTAAATGCTTATATTATATGTCTTTATTATTATTATATCGTTATTTGAAGATAGTGGAGGAGGGGAGGGGCGCATGACACCCCCCCCCCCCCCCCCCCCCCCGCCAACTTAGCTACGCCACAGATTGCGCCATTTTGGCACTGATGCTTTTACAAATAGCACTGACAAATTCTGTATCCACAAGTTACAACATTTGGCAAACAATTTGGCAATCAGATTTGTTGCATGATGACAGAGTAATCAAAAGTATAATTTTGGTGCAATTGATATTATGACACAATACTAGAAACTATATATGTATACAGAGGGTGTAATATTATACAAGATGATAAGAGAAATTAAAACCATTGAACGATATCATGCAACGTGAACAGTAGCTGTATATGATATTTCATGTTGATCCTGTTGGTTATTTTGTGTGAAACTTAATACTTAAAACAAATTAATTAAATAAACAGAAAACAAATAAACAGGTCACTCAGTGAACCGATTCATAATTATATGATGTGCCCATTTGGTACATTTTTCGTCATGTACATTCTAACAACAAAGCCAATTAAATGTCACTTCTTTCTGGGTCTACATCGCAAAATATTAGCAGAAAGTGACAGCCGTAGAGAAATTTTGAATAATAATTTTGAGTACAGAATATAAAGTAGGGAATTCTAAACGGATATCTAAACGTCTTAGGGATACATGGAACGGATATGTGCGCTAAAATTGCCAACACTCATTCCCTGTTCTGTGCACAGTGTGAGTTCCGTGAGTTAATGTTTTACTCCGATGGTCATGCAAAATATAACTTTCTCCCGCTCTCGATCAGTCGAGTAATATTCAATTTACAAAAGGAAATTGTAAACACATGAACACGCCTCGTGGTGCGATCTCTTGGATCTCTTCGAATTGTGTAAATTATACATCACAAAATGAAACTGAAAACGAAAAAAACGAACAGATAACTAAACTTAAGCGCCTCAAGTTACTCGTAAGACTAGACTGATATGTAAACTAAAGAACAAGTTAAAATCAGCATGGATGTTTAGGGGAGCTATAACTCCATGAAGGCAGTTGTCGAATGACGCAACTTGACTTACTTAAACCAAGGAGTTACTAGTCGACTCCTTGCTTAAACAGAATGTTGAAAGAACACTGTTTTAGTTCCTAACTCAGATCATATCGAGAATGACACTTATGGGCCTCGCGTTACTCGTAAAACTAGATACGAAAATATCCTTAGTTTACACAATACTATATACGAACGAGTAAAAGTCAGAAGGGGAGCTAAAATTCATGAAGTCAGTTAGTTATAATAATACATAATATATTCGATTTATATAGCGCCTAATATGATTGAGAATCATCTCTAAGCGCTTTACAGTGGTATTATTACCCCGGTCATAGGATACAATGCAAACCAGCACACATTGTGTGCTCCATCTCCACTCCCTGGGGAGCATTCCTTTCAAGCGGCTCATGGGCATTGAACTAACACTGATATAATTCATGGTTATATCATACGGATCATGTCCAGTGTTGTGTATGATGCGAATAATGACTTCTCATAGAGGTACGCCCCTCATCAAACCCCCGAGTCCCCCCGCCCCCCCCCCCCCCCCCCAAATGCATAATTGTTCATAAAGTGCAACACTTTACAATTCTGACACGGCCTTGTTTAGCGCGCGGAATCACAATCACAAACACAACATTTATTTGAGTCATATCTTGTCTTGTTTCGAAGCCCGTTCATTTCTCTCCCCGCGCTCTCGATCGACTTTCAAAAATTAAACTATGAAAATACATATCGAATATGCCGTCCCCCATTTACCGTCCCTTCAAAAGAGTCTGTTTGTAATCGAAACAGGACGTTGTTAGGAAAGCAGCGAAAGTGATTTTAAAATTCCAAACCTATTTATTTCATAGACATGCATTGAACATGTCCGTGACATTCTCGCCCCTCCTATTTATATATTTAAAATATAATGTACAAGTATGTAGTAAATAATAACAATTACAATCTAAATTTTGGCTGTGTAACTTTGATGCGGAATACAAAACAAAAATAGTTGCAACTTTATATACACTTTATTTATTGTTAGAGTCGTTAATTGTGCAATTATTGTGCACATATCGACTTAAATTAGTTGGACATTGACATGTATTTGTATCAAAATAAAAACAAAAAGAACTAACTAGCTAAATTACATGTCGCAACTGTAGGTAAAACGATCACCTAATCACAGTAAAAGAAAATAAATCCGCAACGACAAATGTATAAAATTGATTAAAAACGACAATAACGAATCGCATTCATCAAACAGGTCATGTCAGATAAAGTACGGAAGACCCTTGTGATTTTCCCAAATCCGCTCTTCTTCCAAAAATACAATAATTAAATATCTTTTTTATTCCCTCTCTTTCGTTCCTTTTCGTGGGCGTTTTCTGTTGGGTCGTCGGTATCAAATCCCCAAGAATCCCTTTTCAAAAAATCTACTCCAATTTCTTGTGACCGTGACCTCCAAAAAAGTACAACTTGAGAAAAAAACTAAATAAAGAATAGAATACTATATGGATAATTACGTCAGCTTAAATATACAGGAAAAACGTTTGCAACAACCGTAAGTTTTGTGATATAGCTGCAAAACAGTTTAGTAGTAAAATATAACGTATATGTACGTTGGAACAATCATTCAGTCAGGGATGTTTGATGTTCTTTTGTCTTTGATCTATTCAGGTTTGTTAAGAGTTAAACTTTATATATATGGAATTCAAATTTATGTGTTCATAATTGTGATTACAACTTGTGAATTGATGGAATACCATACCGCTTGTTTCGATTTAAGAAAGAACAACACTTTCTATTTTTGTTTCTTCCTCAAAATGGGCACATTATACATAAAGACGATGATAATGTTATCATCGTACTAATCAATTGTTCGTGAAAGAATTGTCATATTTAGTTACAAATTGGTAATGTTATTAATTAGATATAATACATGAAAAAAGTATTGTCAAAGCAAAAAGTGTTACCGGCTCAATTTAGTCTCACTGCAGCTAAATCCGAGCGATGTATAGCTCTCCAAACATGCGAACAATTCACTGAACTTTAACGAACCTGTGATACATTATGATTATACCCCCCATTAGAGTTAAAGAACCTAAAATATTTGATTAAAGGTAGTTCAGATTCGTCAAATCAGATGCGCGGCGCCATCTTGCATATGCGTTGCGCACGGTGCGTAATGCACGTTAGCTCAGTGTCATGCGGTGCGCGCAAACTAGCCCAGTTCAAAATGGCGACCCGCTGTGTAGCATCCCCACGCTTGATGCCCTTTAAAGTGGGTCGCTACGCCCCCGTGCACCCTCCCCAAACGCCCTCCCCCAAGGAAAGAATAGAAAGTTGTACCTGGTTGTTTTGGGGGGGGGGGGGGGGGGGAGAATGTAAAGGAGCATGGTTGAGTCACTATCTTGACTGTGAAATTGAAAACCAGGATTACTTCCGTGTTGTTTTTTTCTCGCTGATAAAATCATCTTAGTTGTTGCATAAATTATAAACATGTTGTCTATAAAATCATGTGAATTTGGTATCTAGTTACAATACATTACAGACATTACAACCCACACGCTCTCCACATGTAATACCATATCGAGCGCGAATCTAATAGCGGGAGACTGACGTCACGCCACGCCAGACCTCACGGGGGAATATCCACCAGACGTTCGATGGTCTGGGGGTACGAAAATATTTTAGGTACATTCTAGCCAAAATAATGTCACACGTCTGTACGATCCAATTATTTGATATGTTGTTTTTTCCTTTACATGATTTTCCCTCATATCATACAAATCTTACGGCATATTCTACAGGGTGTTCGTCGAGTATAATGTATTGATAAATTATTGTACTACACAGTTATATAGTAAAATACATTTAATATGATCTATACCAAAGCAATTATTTAATTATCTATCTGTAAAGCAACTCACAAATGTTGACGTTTATTTAACCAGTGTGATAAGTGTACAGGTATAGGTCCAACATTTTATCCCACTTTACTTGGAACATATTAGGCCGTATAATTATGAGTCAATACAACATGGCTCGATGTGCCATGGCAGTTCGGCAACAACCAGCAAAAACCTAATGGATAATTAAATACAGAGATAATAATTTTTACATAATTTCTGCGTCTTCTCATTCATCAATCATTATGGATTTTGTTCTATCTTCGTCTTCTTCTTCACGAAACAAAAATGTGAGCAATTATACCTGTGGACAAGTGAACCCTACACAAGACGAAAAGAGTGGGGATCAAGTAATTACTTTGTCTTGACTGGCCGCTCCGGAGAAATTTCCGCCGCGACCCGATGAAGAGTTTATCCCCTATCTCCGGGCTGGCTTGCCACGCGCAGTCCGCTGGGCGAAAATGCGTGTAAGAAGCATTAGCCTGTCGTGTAAATTGAGCCGCACTGTCAGCATTACACAGAGAGCCAAGAAAATAAGATTCTTTTATTTACATTAATGAACTTGTGCCTGTCTTGTGGTATGACAAAAAATCGTTGTGGTTGGGTGTAGTATTTGCACGTGCAGATAATATTTACTATACATTTCTGACTTTCTCTCACCACTTTTCACGATGCTGTGCTTTCAAAAATAATGTCTATAAAAGCGACACAGCACAGAGTTGTCAACATTATTTTAGATGAAGATAAACTACTGTTGAAAACTACTTACCTACTTAAAGAATCTCATGTATACTAAAACGAGAGTCAATTTAGAGCCTAAGCTTTCGATATTTGTCTGAGGCAAAAACGATTAAGATTCTGCTAGCTGCATGAGACCCTAAATTGACGCTCAAAAGTAATGTTTAAAGGGTGACTAAATTACAAATGCATGTTGACTTTTGTCTCCACCCCTAACAAAACCCATCCAGAAGCTTATGACTTTTCTGACATCATATGCCAGTCTATTCATCAATCAGCTAGATGAACAAAAGACATTGGTATTTCCCTTCCCTCAACTGACCACCTTGTTCACCATGATAGCATTGCATGTTCTTATACAATGCCCACTAACCATGAAAAGAAGGGTTTCAATGAAGACATGCAATGCTATTGTGAACAGGTAGTCACCAATGTCTTTTGTTCATCTAGCTGACTGATCAATTGACTGGCATATGATGTCAGAAAAGTCATAAGCTTCTGGATGGGTTTTTTTTAGGGGTGGGGCTTAGCAGGTAGAATAAAAGTAATATAATAAATAATATAGAAAATATGACACAAATGTACATCAAAAAGTCAAAAGATATGTGATGTATTCATTATTACAGATCAACAAAAGTCAACATGCATTTGTAATTTAGTCACCCTTTAATTTTCAAGAAGGCACAACCAACTTAGTCTTTATCAGAGTCAATATTAAACGCAGACGACCCGAGGGGAATAATAACTACAGATAATAAAAATGGGAATATTTGTCCTTCAAAGAGACAGACAAAAAATGTATGACGTGAACGAGGCTAGCGGGATGTGACGTCATGAGTCTGTCATAATGGAGAGAACTGTGAAGGCTGACGTGATATGATTTGTCATGATGACAATTATCGAATCATGGTGTTAAAGTGTATAACATCTATAATGAGTATCTACAATGTTTTAAATGAAATCTATCAATAAATCAATCAATCAAGAAAAAAGATTAGGACAACTCAGTTCAAAGGGAAATGGGACAATACTAGAATAGTCTTAATAGAAAATACTAATATTATTATCAATGAATGTTTGACCGACGGACTGGGTCCCCCGGGTGGGTTTAGATGGTTAGCGCAAATCGAAACTAATCAGTACTCGTGTCAAGTGCCTCATCAGACATGGTCGGAGCGCGGGAAACCAGTCTGGCGTGAGCTCATCGGGAACAAATTGGCGGGAATCGCAAAGAGGAAACCAACCCAGGAATGGATGGTGGTTGAGTGAATGGAAATAATGGAAAGAAAGGCTTAGTTGGGAGGGGGGGATTTTAACCCATGACCTATAATGTACTTGAACCTTGATGGTTGGCCATGTAATATATCACTATCTTGTCTATGAGTGAGGCATGATATACAGGAGAAGAAGGGTTAAGGCGTCGTCAAGATGGTGATATATTACAGAAGAATGCCAAGTGACAAATATCATCATTACCGCCTTGTGATTTCTATCTTAATTGCTCTCAAGACGCCGTGTATCAAATATCGCCCATATCTCATTATGTTTATTGGGGAGAAAATAACTACACACTAACTTTCGAAGTATACTATTTAGTTGTTATACTAGTTCAAATATTTAAGTCTCGAGTTTACTGACTTGCTTAACAATCATTAGTCATGTATGTTTTCCTTTCGAAATAGCGCCCTGTTATATACCTGTGAAATTACCAAATAAATTGTTTCTATTTTCATTAAAGGGACTTAGTAACATTGTCCAAATCCTCAAAATAAAATTGTAATTCTAGCGGTTCCTTTATACCTTGTTGTATTCGTATTAACAATAAAATCATGGGACAGCTTTCGGTTTGTCAAATTTCCCTTTCATTACAAAGATATGTATGATTGAAGTATTTAGATAAGAAAATCTCCGGGCGAGATTTTCATCCCTGTACAAAGTGAATGCAGTGAGTTGGTGAATATCACCCAATATCACTTTGCATTTTCGCTCATTACTTGGCCATACATTGTCCATTTGACCTGAAATTTTCACACAATACCCTGAGGACATATGAGATAACAACAGTATACATTGCATCAACCATTCATCAGTTTTTGCACATCTCAACAAAGTTACTAGATCCCTTTAATTTGTTCTAAAAGTTTGTGTATTCTTTTTTTTCAAAAAAATGTTTGAAACGTACAATCAACAAACAAGTATAATACAAATCATGATTTTAATAACACTTTTATATTCCTGTACATATATACCGGATTTAGTTTAAGCTTCTGTTTCCACATGTACTACATTTTTCCCGAGGGGAATTCCATTTTTGTCGTGAGCCTGCCTGCTACAGACCAAGGAGGTATCTTTCTTATACATCCTTGTACCACAGACTTTATACACCTCAACACTCCTCCCCGTCCTGTATATTTAAGGCATGTCCCGACTGTCTCTTATTTTGTACCCATTCCCCAGCACATCTTTCGATATTCCCATCAAGCGTGCCACAGTGCCTAGGCGAAAGACGAACAGCGACGATCAGAGATTCCTTGCCGCCCGACCCGCACCGATGGATTCCAGTTGATAGTCGGGTGTCATCTGCCCGCGATGACGGACAAACGAAACAGGGACCTTAGCGCTCAAAACTTAGACAATGTCCAGACTCAAGTGCAAGTCTAACAAATACTCGAAGCTGATTGGGTAACACGTCATTTAGCCACTGCATCCCATCAGCCATAACCATTTTGTGCAAAAGAGGCCTTATATGTTCCCTGCTTACGTATAAATAGGAGCTAGCAGCTCCAGGTTTAGGCTCGTTCAAGAAGAAGTACTTCGAACTTGAACTTCTTAAATCAATCTCGTGTCCTTTTCTCTTCGTCTTCTGCAAACACGATTAGCCAAATATTTTTCCCCCCGCACAACTGATTGAAATTTTCTCCTACACTGGCACGCATCGTGAAAGATGGGTACGCAGCCCCCAGGCATGTCAGTGGCGTAGCCAGGATCAATCCATAATTGGGGGGGGGGGGGGCTAGTCAAGGAGGGGCTGATGACTCTCAAGAAAGGGAAAATAATTGTGTTGTTTAATACTGAATGTTAGGAACGCGGACAATGGGGGGAAATGTATTTTCCTGTGGTGTTGCGGCATCTTCCGATTCTGTTCATGGGCTACGCCCCTGGAGCTTCATGATAACGGACTTATTTTTCATAAAAAAGGCATCTTTATAATGACCCTGAACTGAAGAGAGCTGCGTTATCGAGCGCCCCTCCTTATTCCCCCTTCGAAAATCACAATAAACGAGACCCAATACAAGGAGCAGTTTGTAAATAAATGGATACCGACCCCATCCATTCCATCTATATTCACTATCATATTATAGGCTTATTATGAGACACATGATGATTATTTTTTTTATTTTTCATAACTTAAAACTGGGTCTAAAGTATATTATCACATTTTAATTCTACTGAAAAAGCATAACATAATATACCAAGTATATAATACAATATACATGTCAGATCTAATGAGCGCATAATTAGGTGCTATGTAATTTATGATAAATTGTAATACAAACCGAGAGAATTACCAAATGTGGGAAATACTAAGCTTTGGTAGCTTAATCGCTAGGGCCGGTTGCTATGATAAACAACCTGTACTAATCTTGTTAATGAGCTGTAGCACTCTTCATCATTCATGGTACAATGGAAATGAAAATAATTATATACCCTATATGTATTTTACACACACTGTTCATTACCATAGGCGTACTAGACGTGTGTATGTGTGTGTGTGGGGGGGGGGGGGGGGGGGGGAAGGGGGTTTGTAGCCCCGTGGGTTCCAAAAGCTGTAGTATTCGGACAAAAGTCAAATCTAGGCAAGAGCGCTTCTTTTTGTTCGGCACAATGTTACTTTCGAGACAGAATATAGTAAATGAGGACTTTATTTCTTTGTCAGCTCGAAATTAGAAAGGATTGATGAAATGACCTCGGCTCAACGTCCCCCTCCCCCAGATGTATATAGTTGCTGTTGTTTTTTCTTGGGCCAGTGTTCAGAACATTTATAGCACGCCCGTGAACTATCCGATGAATGTACAAAGAAGTATTGCGTGCGTCAATATAACACGCTTATAAATATGGAACGATATGATCTATAACGAAAAGTTAAGAGAAAAGTCAGAAAACCTTAGTGATTTAAACCTGACGTATGATAAAGCCATACGATGAATTCCTATTGTCATTAGGTAAACTAACTGTGACGCGCGCTAACGCACCAAGTCGAATTAATCACTAATAATCATATCAATGTCTATATTTGTACTAAGTTGTTATAAAAAAGAACATTAGTATACAAGGTTAAAGTTGAACAAAATAATAATCTTACTTGACGTTTGACGCAATTTGTTTAAACGAGGTCCAAGCAATTACAGCACTTTTTGTTTGTTTGAAATATGGATCCATTTGGCATGTTTGGTTTCTTTATTTTATTGATGTCACAACAAAACTAGGAGATCTACAGTACATCGAACAAAATAATGATCTTATTTAAGGATTTTAAGTGTTTTTTCTTCTTATCGTGGGGAAGATAATAAGTTCAGATTTCCTTGATTATGAATTGCTCTACCTTCGAACAAAATAAATATCTTGAGTAATTCAAGTGTTGTTTTCCTTTCGAGGGATGGACCATTATAGCTATTAATTTATATTGTTTGGTCGATTACAGAAATTATTAGCAGCGTAACTCTATTTTTCTTATGTTAGTGTTGTCAGTTACATGAGTGTGCTTGTACATTTCGAGGGCTTGACAATAATTACAACCATTTCTTCATAAATTTATATTTTTTCATAATTGTATTATTAATCTGTGAATTCGACGAATATGGAAATTATACAAAATCAATTTTGTAATTAGTAATTACATATATATATTATTTCAAATTTATATTTCATAAAGTTCCTTTACAGAACGCTCCTATTAGTATTACGGTATGGAGTTTAACCCATTATCTACGTGGACGTGACATTGCCTGGTGGGCCCTGTATTAACTACATTGGGATTTCAAAACGTATAGAAGGGAAGAGGTTCAAGGTAAAACCACAAGCATGCTGGTATAATTCCATACATTTAATAATTCGTAATTGGAATCAATATACATTTCTATCCGAATTAAAATGTTGATGTTTTTTTAAAAATAATTATCGTAAAGGTTGTTATAGGTAACGCCTACGTATGTATTAAAGTTTATTTTAACTAATCTGTATGTTGCAAAGTCATACAAAGGACAGATAATTATGTCAGAAGCCCTACATTTATAAACCGAGCTAGTTTTGATGTTTTTTACTTGTTAGTTGGGACAAAATTAGTAACACTTACACACGTACATCTCCACGAACGTCATATTTCTTGATAAGAAGCACTACATATTTCCATCCAAATTATTTCTGAAACTGTTGTTATGTCACCAATGTTGTTCTGGTAACACCTACCCACGTGATGCATGTAATAATAACGCTTCGAATGTCAAAGGTGTGAGAAATCCAGGTAATACTTATGACATTGCAGATTATACTTCAAACAATTGGATAAATTATCTTCCTTATCTATGGATTTAATTGAAGCCATACATTCTAATCACCTTAGCACTTTTTAAAAAAGTGATTCTGTATAAAATGTTATAACACCAAGAAATTATATACGTCATGCATCTATTGGCCTTGTATTTAGTCTAATTTAGACTATATTGTAAGACGCACTCAAGAGTTTATTCCAATTAAGTATTATTTTTCAACACCAAGAGCATGAAGATATGACGCCTTAAATCACTCTAATTAGCATTTAGGTCCCTGGTTAGACTATAAGTTGTAGGACGCACTCACGAGTTTCTTTGAATGAAGTCTTTTTCTACGTGTTTGATCATGTAAATGCTATCAGGGGCGGTATCTTCCAGATTAGAATGACGCACTAAGGCATCCAACCATTATTAGAGATTCACTAGCCTTTCGGTTTCTTCACATCCCACCCTCACTTGCCGTTACAAACACGCATAAACCATTATTTCTTGCTCTATAAATAATTATGTTTCAACCCTAAAATCTATTATTTTTCGTGTTTTTTCTTTATTTCTATTTCTTTCACCTCCGAAAAAATTGCCAAAGAAATAGTTTTTGGGGAAGATCTTCGGTTCATGCAGATGCGAAATGTGGAAACAAAGGATTTAATTAAATGACGTTTATTATCTAAAATATACGTGTGTTTTCTTTTCTTAACGTTTGTGTATCTGATTGGTATTTAATCATTAATCTACTTTTATTTGTGGAAGTAATTGAAAATGTAATTTGTTAAATATAAAACTAGATGAATAAATAGATCTAACTTAATATCAACCGTAGTACAAATGTCAAAAGGATTTTTTTTTGTTTAATTACAAAATTCAGAATAACAATTATTTCGTAAGTTTACATTTCTAGAGACTGTTCTCCTTCACTTCGTTTCATTTTCTTTACATTGTATTTCATTTCAATTTCATATAATTTATTAAATTTTCATCTCTAACAGAATGTTACAAAATTGGATACGATGGAAATATCAAAAATACATATATTTCTCTTTCTCGTTCAGTCCTTCGGATTTACTCTGCCTTTCCACCTCACGAGTCGTCGCTGTCTAGTCTAGATTGACAGGGACATATGTATTTCTTAGAGGGCAGGAAATATCGAATAGCAGGGCGAGAACTATTTTTAGGGGGCAAACCGAACGTATGAATGAATGAAATTCAGGGTGAAAAACGCTGAAAGCGGAGAAAAAAATAATAACGATATAATATATTTATTTTTCTAAAAATGGATACCTGACACCGAGATATATCTATCTTTCAACACAGACAGGATGTGCAAATACATCAGTGATTTGAACTATATGTCGGAGAATATTTTACAGAGTTTACCAAAATATTACAGAATGTTTCCTCGTATTTTGCTTGCTCTCCTATTTATTTAATTAAACTTTGTACACACATTTCTGAAGAAGATATCGCCGGAACACAAAATGCAAGTTTTATAGCGAAAGACAAGGTCATGTAAGAGCGGAGTGAGGGATTTGATTTCTATTTATAATAATTATACGAACCAACAGTTCCAATAAACAGAAAACGACGTGTTGATGTACGGGTAAACAACAGATGTTAGATTTGATTTAGATTTATACAGACTAATTATAACTTCTTCTTCTTCTTCTCTTTTTTTTCTTCTTTTTTTTTGAGGGGGGGGGGGGGGGGTCGCATGCAGACAAGTTTAAAGGTTTCGTTTAAATTATTAAATATCAATTGTTTCTCAGAATTGTGTTTTAATTAGTTGGAAATCCATGCAGACAGTTTTAAATATTAAATTAAGATAATTAAGATAATTGCGCATCAGAAGATGTTTACTGATGATTAAGGATGGAAGTGAGAGAACAATGTTAGGATACAGTCAAGTAATAATTGTGTTTCACAAAAAGTTTATATAAATAAATGGAACCGATTTTTAAATGCAGTGTTAACATTTTTAATTTATAGTTGCATCTCAGAACATGATTAATGGAGACTGTAACAAGATTACTAATAATTATAACTGATATTGATTCTATACCTTGTAAAACCTTATCCCTCCCTTCCAGTCGTCAGTCAATCAGACAATAATTAACGTTCGTTTTGTTTTTATAACAAGAATAGAAAGTGTAAGGTATGATTTAAATTAATGATAACATGTAATAATTCACTTTGAAACTGAATTTCGTATACACCTCTGCACATAACATGGCATGATAAATTATTATATGTTATTGACTATTCATCACAATAAACCTGGCAGTGCCCATACTTACATTAGTATTGTCGAAACATACATTGTCTAGCAGGTCGGCATAATTATTTGGGCATTGACATCGAATTAGTTAGACTGTTTTGTGTTCATTTATGATGTATATTTGTAACAATTTTCACGCAATATAACATCTACATTATTATCAATATTAAGTTTATTATTTTGTTTACATCGCGGCAACAAACTACCATCCCACCATGCATTTCGGTAATTTTATTGAATAATTGACTACTGTGCAATATTCATTTTTAATTCATCAAACATCGGAGATATTAGTTAAATGCAAACATAACTTTACATAAAGATCCAAAACATCAATATTAAATAATGTAAGGCAATTTCTCGTGTTTCCTCAGCCCTGAACATTTGGCTGTATCAAACTGCTCGGTTATTCATGACCATGCAATTCGGTGTTATCAAAGAAAGATGAATACATTTTCGATGTGATTTATTTATGTTCTTGCGTCTTTTTGGCAACTGCCAAAGTTAGCAAGAAAACAGTAAAATAAAGGAAGATGAAATTATGATAGTTGAGAAAAAGTGAAATAAACTTACAACTGCGCGCTGCATATAGCGTTATAAACTGGGATAGATAATGGACCTGTAATGTATCAACTAGCAAGACTATCAAGCATAGGTAGAGAATTGATACTGTGCAAAATTTCAAATAAGATTGGAGGCTCGATCTGAAATATAGAAATGACAAGACTGACGAGTTCTGGTTAAAGAAATATATTTACACAACGTACCCATTCCGTTCGCGTTAGATCCAGCTAGAATGGTATTCACCCCCGCTCCCATGCCGTAGGGTCCCGGGGTCGCGTCGGGCTGGTGGCAGCCAGCGAACCGCGCAGTCATCCCTATAAGTGCGGAGGTATTCTCCCCTGGTATACCGGCTCCTACAAGGTCCTCCAGCGTAGATAGCGGGCCAGGTACCGTATCCATGGCCGTACGATAAAGTCCACGACAACAGTGAGGCAGCAAAACAAAATCTCTAACCTTATTTCACTAGCGTTTTTTTCCCCCTCTCCTTGGAATTGAATTGGCCGAAGTTCTCGTTTGAGTTAGTTATCTGCGAAATCCGGGATGGATTAAGCCGGGGTTAAAAACGGCGAAAAGGGAGGTCTTGGCACACCCGTTCTCTTATCCCCTGCGCGAAATCCACGGGATTTAGAACAAAATCCACCGGAGATGTTAAGCCTTCGTGAAGCGGAGTCCTGATAGCGAAACGAGTGTAGAACGAAACACACGCGTCTTCTGACTTCTGGTGCAACGGGAAAGCGAAATAATGTTCAGAACTTCGGTAGGCGGTGGAAAAGGGGTTAAGACTATTCTCTATGGTGGCTGAAGTCAACTTGAAGAATATATTTGAAGCTTCTCGCTCATGTTGCTCAAACAGTCTTAATAAAACTGATAATAGGAAGGCACTAACATAGCAGCCAGTGACATGAGTATTAGCAACGCTCCTCGCTTGATAAAGCAGATGACATGAATGAGTGAATGTCTACGGTACGCGATTTATAAATAAATTACACACACAGGGTGAGATCAGAGAACTTTATGATGAACTTGTACAGCAATGTTTTTTTATTTTTATGAATGGGCAATTGCTATCGAGGAAATAAATTTACGACCACCTCGCATGAAAATAATGACGTGTGGCTAAACCTGACCAAACGAAACCCCTGACAGTTCAGATATACACTTTAGTTACAAGTTGCAACCTGACTTTTATTGCTTGGTAAATTACCGCTAAAACGTGTGCGGGTATATAGATTTGATGAACTTGTGTGCGTGTGCGGAAAAATAGAGATAGGGAACAAGAAGGAGAGATGACCGGAGAGAGAGAGAGAGAAGTCCAGTAAAAGTGCTATGCGCGCATGCGTGGAGGTAAACTTGGTTGTACCCGCTCGACCAATCAGATTGCGCTGTGCGAACTGACCCGTACAAGAACTTTTTTCCGCTTCGCACGACCAACAAGGTAGACCACAAAAAGACCACAGAAAGAAACGTACTCCATTCTTTTCGCTTTTCCTGGAAGAAAGTTACACCTACCCCTCCCTTCCGCTTTTCAAAAGATCCAATTTATGCAGAAAATTAGAGGAGGTAGAACGGGGGAAGAGGGAGTATTTTTGTCTCCGTCGTTCGGCCGACAGTTCGTCACTCATCGCCGACATACCGCACACCTCCACCGGGGATCGGCGGCGGGAGAAAAGTGCAGAGAACCCGCCGAAAACAGGCAGGGCACGTCGGGAGGAAGATGGAAGACAAACGAGGGGAAGAAGAGGGCAGGTAGAGGGGTGAGAGGGTGGAAAGTTTATATGGAGGAGGAGAGTGGAAAGGAAGGGTAGAAGCATAGGTAGAAGGAAGAGGGAAATGGTATACCAGCCGAAGTTATGTGAGAGGATGATTAGTGGGTGGAGATGGGTTGCGGAGAGTGACAGAAAGAGGAGGAGAAGAAATAGGAAGGGAGAGGAGGAGTATGGGAGGAGGAGAGGGGGAGTAGGAGAGGGGAGGGCTAGAGATGATGATAGCAGATAATCCGTCGAACATAGGCAGGGCATAACATTTTGAGAAAACTATGAAGATATGTGAAGCTATAGGAGTATAGTGGAATGGGATTGTGAGGGATCTGAGGGGAGGAGGAGGTAGTTGGAGGAGGGGGGTGAGAATGAGGAGGAAGGAAGAAAGTGCAGGAGTAGAAGGAGGTGGAGGTGAAGGAGAAGGAATAGGGGATGAGGAGGAGTAGGAAGAAGAAGAAGTTGAGGGAGAGGAGTGGAAGAGAAGGAAGGGAGAGGAGGAGGAAGAAGTAGATGTTGAGGAGGAGGAGGAGGAGAAGGAGGAGGAGGAGGAAGAAGAAGTTGAGGAGGAGGAGGGGCAGAAGGGGGAGGAGGAGGGGGAGAAGAAAGGGAGGAGAAGGAGGACAATGGAGTAGGGAGGGAGGTATAGGGAAGGGGATGGACCAGCCGTTACCGCGAATACAATTGATGACAAGACCAAAAACGTACTTATACAACCAGTAACTAATTATAATGAAAATTTGACAACACAAACGATCCTCTTATAGATATAGACTATAGAGCTTCGCTCATTAAATCTCTTCGCGAGAAATATTATTTAAGTAACCTGTCGCAGCCTGAAATAATGCAAAATAATTGAACCATGAACCTTTATATATGTTCATGATTAAAACAAGGAGTTTCAATATTGAAACTCACTGATAAACAAATTATAGGGATTCGTCAATGACCATACCAATTCATGCAATTAGTTATAATGCTTGAACAAGTTCACGCTATTTACAGGTTACCGTTTACAAAAATATATATATGTAACAATGGCTCAGATACAATTTATATAAAGTTAGATATATAATATTTATATATAGTTAGATATATAATATTTATATAAAGTTAGATATATAATATTTATATAAAGTTAGATATATAATATTGAGTTTAGAAATGGCAGCAAACTAATTAATTAAAGCAAACCAAAACATTAGGTCAAAAGAAGGAATATTCGCAAAAAATCTGCTACGCCACCTGGCATTTTCGCCAGAGGAAATATCGCATCACATCTTAAGTCTACACTATTTTTAGACAAATATATATATATACACCTATACCTAGCAACTATGACTACACAACTTTATATAATTATGACTATATCAGCCAACTTTCGTTATTATAGACCAACTATTCTGGTGGGACCGTACGAGAATATTCCATGCAAGCTTGAATTTCATTGATCCTTTGCCTTTAGAAAAAACACTATCGTGGAGTACCATGAACTGAGTTATAAAGTATAAACATAGACCAAATGAGTTTGTTCTGTGTAAACCCGTCTGTTTTTAAAGGGGTAGTTTAGTTTTGGTAAGACTGAACTTTAGTAGCCAAAAGCTGCACAGTAACATTATAAACTAATAGTTATAACTCCACCATGCTCGAAAGGTATACAAAATTACAAACGACCAAGTAAAACGCCTGTTATCATTCAAAAAGAGCCATTAAAACACAAGAGGGCGCTTTTTTAAAAGGCATTTGTTTCAACCATTTTAAACCAAAATTATGCATGTGATGTTTTGTTGATATAATGATTAAATAGCGAGATCATCAACAACCATTTAAAAAACGCTTTTGAAAATTGTTGAAAAAGTGCAAGCATTGTTTTAATTTTTTCAAAAAATCATCTAATTATTTGGGCCCCAAATAATTATAAGATCAGATATATTTATTGATATTTCAGCCATTTCTGGGTCGATTTTGACCAAATAAAGTTTATTCTGCCATTAAAATTGCATGTTCTCTCAAATTCGACACTCAGTTTTTCATTACCTCACAAAAAAATTGCGATGTGCAGCGCCCTCACGCGGAAAATTCGCACGTGTGTGAGGTGTGCACGTTCCACCACAGTTGCGCGTTATATTTAGCTCCCCCCGCCACACCTAATAGTAATAACTTGATCCTAATTATGCGTTTCACTTCCATTTGGCCCTCTCCATACACGCACCCAATGATCGACCCCCTCTGATGGACACAACACAACACCCTTAAATTAATTACCGTAACCTGTCTTCCTTCCTCTACTCCGTAAAACTGGCATCGCAACTATATTGCATGTCCAGAGGAAATTCAACTAAAAAATACAATGTTTCGCCCTCTTCTCTTTTAGAATGTTTAGGTATCTAATATTGTGTTCCTTTAGGGCGGCCACACCGTATATGACAGCTGTTTGTTTTGTATGTCCGTATCGAATATATCTTATTTCTAAATTGATACATAATTTCATAATTGTGCTTCCGCACTTATGTTTTTTTTTTTTTTTAATACAACCTTTTGAGTTTCGATGTAATTGTGGGGATGATGATGATGCTGCTGCTGCTGCTGCTGCTGATGATGATGATGAGGAAGAGGATGATGATAATGATAATGATAATGATGATGATGATGATGATGATGAAGATGATGATGATGATGATGACGACGATGATGATGATGATGATGATAATGTTGATGATGGTGATGATGATGATGATGATGATGATGATGATGATGATGATGATGATGGGGATGATGATGGGGATGATGATGATGATGATGATGATGATGATGATGATGATGATGATGATGATGATGGTAAAGATGATGATGATGATGATGATGATGATGATGATGATGATGATGATGATGATGATGATGATGATGCTGCTGAGGATGCTGCTGCTGCTGATGATGATGATGATGATGATGATGATGATGATGATGATGATGATGATGATGATGATGGTGAAGATGATGATGATGGTGATGGTGAAGATGATGAGAACCCATTATTTGCAGCGAAGTAGAGAACGAATATAACATTAAAATAAACCTACATTCCTGTTTTCGGGAAGCGTGTTCATCTCATATTATCAGTAATTATAATAGGGGGAAGTAGTTATAAATGGATCTGTAACACATGCATCGTACAAATTTGGCAACACGCACGCAATCAAAATTTAATATGGGCCTTATCCAATGTATTACTCATATGGAGTATGCATGATAGCGTGTTTGCAACAAAAAGAGGAAAACGTGTAGTATGCACCACGCCCTTTTTGATATACGGGGCAGGTTGCGGTAAACTGTCAGAAAGAGGCAATGTATTGTTAACCCTTGTAATGCGAGGTAATGAAAAAAATGCCGTTGCAGTGGTTACTGATAATTATAGTACATGTACGGGTGAATTGCAGTAGTGAATGAAAGTGGAAATCACGCGGCTGCGTTCGAGAATTATGGACACGTACGAACTGGGAGTACATGGATGGGGTTATAGGTATGCGGTAATGTTGAACTGCTAACAGCAGTGACATTGCTGCTAGAGTGGATGGCTGGATGCTAAAGGACGAGAGCCCCCACCCCCGACTCCCCCAAACAAAACAACAACAACAAGACAAAAAAAGACAAAAAAGACAAAGATTGAAAGAAAGAAAGAAAACAAAAACACAATATCCTGCCCCTTCTGAGGGAAAATTATAACTACAAATAAATTAATAATAAGCATTTGAGGATTTAATTTGTGGGGAGGGGCATGAGTCCACCCCCCCCCCCCCAAATTAGGACCTCGATATGCCACTGAAACATGCTTATTAAAAACTATCATGTTCATGGTGTAGCTATAAGGCCAAGGACGGAGGAGGTATAGGTAGGGGTCAAGGGGGCAACAGCATTGAGTTGTTACCCCTCTCCCTGAAAAATCTTGTTTCTCCTTTTACTCTCATTCGTACTTGCATTCGTCCTTGCACTTTTAGGGGTAAAATACAAGGGAGAAAAGCCCCCCCCCCCCCTCTTCACCATGCCTCATCCACTGTAATAACCCTGACTTGCATGGCTTGTGCTCATCTTGTTTGAAATCGAAGCTCAGTTCACTTTATGTACATATAATTATAATCAAGATCAAGATAAGAATGAACAGTTATTCCAGTTTCATAACTGAATTCTGAACGTGTACATGCATGATGGCTGGAAGGGATTATTTGTAATTGTATCCCTGTGAATGTTACAAAATATGAATTATACACAAATTAATCAGGAATAGCGTAGGCAAGACCAAAATACTTCAAAACAACTACAACAAGTCAACAACAAACGAAATAATCAACATCCAAAGAAATAAAAACATAATTCGTCATCAACAAAGACAGCATTTAAAAACAAATTATCATCAGAATCAATAACGTCATCAACATGCAACAATCATATCGTCAATGACAGCATCATCATCATACAAAAACATATTATTATTATCATCACAAAAACAACAACAACATAATCATCATCAACAACAACATACAACAACAACACAATTATCATCATCACTTTATACAACATATTCATTATCACAAACATATGTATCATTCATTCATTGCCATCATTGTAAACACCCATCACCTTTATCATCAATAGGAACAA